>JAULCC010061311.1:0-14831 GCA_032358795.1 Nuttallia obscurata | reverse complement strand
CACCACATATGAGCAGAATAATAACCTTTGCTTTTGTGACAAAGGCTGCAAGTGGGGGCATCTGTGTCCTATGGACAAATTGCTAGTTATACATGCACCTACACGTGTATTTATGCTATTCATCTACCTAGCTGTAAATGTTTTGTATTATAACGAACCTCTATGTCTGTAAAAATTTAATAGCATACATTTAATTATAAATTCTTCTGACGCTTGAACTTTGAAGAATAACATAACATGTTCTAACTGCTCTAGCTTGCTTTAAACGCTATCCCCATTGAAACAGAATGATGTAGATATAGCCACTTAAAGTTATGGTCTGTGAAATATCTTATTGAACAAACGTGGTTGAGAGAAAGGATAGAACATTCTTCATCCAAAGATTAACCCTGACTTGTATAACACAAGCTTTGAGAGAAAAATTGTAACACTTCTCATCGGTTGTCCTGGAAAGCAAGTTCTGCATGAATTCCAATTGATAAATGCCAGCTTAAAGTCATATCCTAAATCAGCTTGTTGCAAAGAAGATTGTGCAGGTTAATATCATAAAGTTCATATTGCATATGTTTGTGTGAAATGTGAGAGTATGTGTGAAGTTTGAGAGAGATAAGTGTAATAGTGTTCAAGTAATTGAAGGACCAAGAGGCTCGCTTAATAAAGATTCCTGGACTCGTCTAATAAAATAGTATATTAAGTGAAAACTCATCAGATACACTCTACATACACAAGAATGGCTAAATCACTTTCTATCTGATATTGCTCCTATCTGGTCAATGTCTGATCACTGAATTTTAGATTGGTTGGGCTTAAAAAACAAAAAACGTTTAGATTAATATCTGTGGTAATTTAAAGGACATGCTAAGTAAAAATATAATTTATCTTCAACGGTATTACAAAATTGACATTTTCTTTCATGTTTTGGTAGGTTGTTTGGTTTATGCCATATGCCGGTTTCCGTTTCGCGTCTGTGTAAGGAAAATTTTAGTCTAGTTAGATGTTGTTAGTTAGTTCTCTTAAACATTTCTTATACTGTTAAACTGTAACAGTTGATAGATATGCTTTATAACTAAACTCCGAAAACAAACGATATGAAAGGATCGCAACGAAATATCTATCAATGTCACGTTTTGATAAAATTGTCATTTAATCTTTCTTTGCTTTAAACCTTCTGAAATACATCAGAGCTCCGCCCGGTAAGCTCAAGTGTAAGAGCTTCATGTGCGGGAGGCCGCGGGTTCGATACCTGGCCGTGTCATACCTTAGACTTTACAATATGGTAGTAATGGGTTCCTTCCTTGAGGCTCGAGCTTTGAATTAGCATTACCATTGGATTGTAGGTGTCAGGATACAGTGACCGACCGGGGTTCAGCCCCACGTGTATCACTGCTATACACTGGACATGTTAAAGAACCATAGATCTCTACATAACGGTTCTGTTTATCTGCTGCCCTCTCTTTAGTACTTCCATTAGACCTAGCTGGTGAAAAGTGACGTAAATCAAACAAAAAATTAATCTCAACAAATTAGTGAGTGTGACCAAAGGACACAAATATCCCCACTTGAAATCTTTGTCACAAAGTAAAGTCATGTTTGTAAATAAAATGCTATACCTTCTAAATTACTTAAGCTATCATACTTGATCAAGGTCATACAGTGAAAAACAGTATGTTTAATATTAGTGAGAATTGGACGAGTATATACAATAATGGATACTAGATCTAAAAGATAAACGTTGAATAGAGTTAAGTACGGCATAAGACTGCTTAAAGATTGTTTGCATTTCTAAGATGGTAAGGTGAGGTGTCACTTATGAGGTTGGGGATTAAGTCAGAAAGGTATGGTGGCTAACCATTTTACAAAAATATGAGTTTGTTTTTTTTATTTTATTTTTCTAATGACTCCCAGCCAGAATCAATGTATAGATAACTGAATGAGACATATTTAGTTACACCTGAGCGCCCCCTGTTGCATTCCGTTCTTATTTTGAACAGTTATAACATAATATTTACGTACTCTAAAATACTTTGAGGAAACTAAGATAAATTGTTTCAGGAGAATTTCAATTAAAAACTTATTTCAATGTTCGCATTACATTCATTCTCTTCAGGCTCTTGACGTCATGGATTCTATATGGGGAATGCCAGCTACCATAGTTTGACAGATGAATACCTAAGTGCTAGTGAGATTGACGACATTTTGAATGCACCAGTGCAATTTAAATTCTTATAAATGAACGCTCCTTGCGGAAAGACGATATTTCAAAGTCTTCTGTGACGGGGGCGCAGTACGAAACCTTGCAGTTTTGCGACGATGCGATGCGAAAACTGGCAGATTATGCAAAATTCTGTCGACCTATAAAGAGTGTCTTAAAAATGAAGGGAAACAACTGTGACACTAAGATGTTGAAATACAATAAAACTTCTCTCCCTTAAGCTTCATGCAACTGTGGTGCAGGCTTTGCACTGTAACTTGATAGCAAAGTATTGACTATAAACTTCATAAACAATTTGGCATCAGCGCAACAGAATTTGCTCAATGGATCTAACAAACAAAAAGACATTTGTAAAAACAAATTTTTAATTTCAAATCATGTACAACAAAACTATTAATCATGTATAATATACATTCAATGGGTTTAAATAATGTCACATAGACTGATGACCGTTCTTCGTTTATATCTATTAAACAGATTTAACTGGCTGAGATTTACAAAATTATGGTAGAAGATAAAGGAAGAAAAATGGTTTTGGTTTTATATAGGCCAATCAACTTTTAGCTGGTCATTTTAAATCCATTACATGGCAGAAAAGTGCATGTAAATCAAATAATAGGACAGAAAAGCGATTGGCTTGACACCTGCACAGATAAGTGAATGCTTAGAAAGACAAGCGATTGCACATATAAGCTAATGTAGAGAATGACAAACGTATGATAAGACAAAGGAATGCTCAAAAATATAAGCGATTGGTCAGACAAGTGAATGCTCAGACACACAAGCAAATACTCAGGCAGATAAGCGACTACACATACAAGAACATGCACAGACAGACAGGCGACTGAACAGACAAGCAAATGTTCAGACAGAAACACAAATTTTAAGACCGACACGCACCTGCATTGAAAAGACACCAAATTGGCAGAGAGATAAGCGACTGGACAGACAAGCAAAAGCTCAGACAGACAGGCAATTTTCAGACAGACAATCGAATGCTCAAACAGACACGCGCCTGCATAGCCACTAATGCGACAGGACATACAATTGAATGCTCATTCAGACAAGTGAATGGTCAGACAAACAAGTGAATGCTTAGACACCAAGTGAGTGGACAGACAAAATTTGACTGACCCTGCTGGACAGAAGATGATTTGATAGACAACTGACATGGTAAACTACCGACTGGACAGAACACTGACATGGTAAACAACTGACTGGACAGGCAAGCGACTGAACAGAAAACCTGTTGGATATTCACATGACTGAACAATACAACCGACAAGACAGTTAAGCGACATGACAGACAACCAACGGGATAGACAATACTCGTTACTGGCATGCGACTGGAAAGACAACTGACTTGACAGACAACCGACTGAAAAGACAAGTGGCTGCACAGGCACGCGAATGATCAGACAATGGAATTGACACACTTCTTACTGGACAGACAACTGACTTGACATACATCCGACCTGCAAAACAAGCGACCAGACGCACAAGCTTCTAGACAGACAAACGACTGGACACACTTACATCTAGCAATACACATGACTAGACACATATCCTACAGGACAGTCAAGCACTTAGACATAAAACCTAATGGACAGACACGCGACTGGACACACAACCTACTGGATATACAAGCGATCGGACACACAACCTACCTTACTGGTCAGATAAGCGGCTGGCAACATAATCTTCTGGACAGTCAAACGACCTACTGGACATCCAAGAAACTGGACACACATTCTACATGACGTACGAGTTACCGGAAAGACAACCTCCAGGGCAGATAAGCCACTGGACAGACATTCCACTCAACACACATCCTAATGGACAGATAGGGGATTGAGTACTCATCCTACTTGACAGGGAAGCGAGTGGACACACAACCAATTGAACAGACACGTGACTAGACACACATCCTACTGGACAGGCATTCGTTCGGACACATCCAACTGGTCAGATATTTCAAGGAACACATATCCAACTGGTCAGATAAGCGAATGTCAACATAACATTTGGACACACAAGCGATCGGACACACGTCGTACTGGGCACCCAAGCGACTGAACAAACACCCAATTGGACATACAAGCGATCGTAAAGACAACCTCCTGGAGAGATTCGCGACTGGACACAAATCCTACTGGACAGACAAGCGATCGGCTACACTACCTACTGGAAAAAAAAGACACTGAACACATACTAACTGGACAGACACGCGACTGAACACACGTCCTACTGGACAGACTAGCAATCGGGGTAACAATATTCTGGACAGACAAGCGGATTGACAAACACCCAAATGGACAGACACACGACTGGACTCACATCCTACTGGAAAACAAACACTCGGACACACAACCTACTTCACAGACAAGCAAAGGACACACATATAACTGGACTGACAAAAAAGAGGACACACATGCAACTTGACAAAATTGCGACTGGACAAATATCCAACTGGACAGTCAAGCGCTGGAAAACACAACCTAATGAGCAGACAAGCGATTGACAAACAACCTTATGGACAGAAATGCGACTTCACACACAGCCTATTGGAGAGTCAAGCGTCTTGACATATAATATAACCTACTGGATAAACAAGCGATCAGACATATATCCTACTGAACTGACATTTAACTGGACATTTATTCTACTGGGCAGACTGGCGAATGGGCACACACCTTATGGACAGACAAGCGACTCGGTTTACATTGAACTGGACAGACAAGGGAATAAGTATACATTTACTGGACAGAAAAGCAGCTGGTCACCTGCTATAAGACAGAAATGCAACTTGGCACACCTCCTTCTAGACACACAAGCGACTAGGCATACATCCTACTGGACTGACATGCGACAAAGCATACATTCTCCTGGACAGACAAGATACTGGACATACATCCTCCTGGACAACAAAGCAACTGGACACACATTCTACTGAACAAACAAACGACTGGACACAAAGTTTGCTGGACAAACATGCGACTGAATAAACATCATACTGGACAAACAATCGACTGGACTTACATCCTTTTTAACAAACAACCGACTAAACACACATCATACTGGACAGACAAGCAACTGGACAGACAGCCCACAGAACATACAACATACTGGGAAGACAAGCTACTGGACATACATTATACTAGGCAGACACGATTTAGTATAACATTTGTTTCGATAAGTTAAAAGTCTATGGCTTAATGAAACACGTTCGAGTCCATTGCCTGGATGGAACAAGTACTTGGTGTCTAATGAAAGACTACAACCAGGCTCCCTTCGGTGATTGGACTCAGCCTACTGAGCGCAAGGCAGTTTCAAGTATCCACCACACCAATGAGCACTACAAGGTTTAGAGATTACCTCAGTGATTTAGAGATTACTTCAGAGATTAAAAGATTTCTTAAGAGATTCAGAGATGATGATGTAAGTATTATGTTCTCTGCGATGAACTGTATCAGTTGAGATGTTGCGTACTATGGAGATTCTGTACCAACTCCATTTGTTTAAGTGATACAAATGGAGACTTGTTCTGATTTGTGTTCAGTAATAGATTCGTATAACTTTTTGCAATGGATACTCAAAGACGAATTGACCAGTTTCTATCACACTACTTTATTGTCCAAAGGTGTTCACTAAACTTGTAAGACTAATATCCTCATTTCATCGATTAAGAACTTAGTTATTAAAACTTTCCAGAACAATGTCATATATTTTTATTACAAGGGTATACAAAAGTAATCACCCTACCAAAAATCCTATATCAAGCAAAACAACAACAACAATAACCAGAACAAAAATACTAAAAACAATAATTAATATAACCAGAAAAAACAAATAATAATATTACTTAAACGGTAGAAAAAACAACAACGTCATCAGCAACAACAACAACAACTACTAGATAGTTATTTGGAAACAAAAACAAGTGTCTCTCTCATGGATTAAGTTAAACTAATACAGGGTGCCAAATTTATATATAGAAGAAGTCCACTTAATTATTTCAAAATTCAAGAATTTCAAGAGATATGGTCCAGAAAAAAAACAGTGTCATATGACCTATGATCAATGGGACCTTGATCTTGAACCAAACTGGTTCAAACATATGCTTTTCATAACGTCATGATATCATAAACATGTGTGCCAAATTATTTTAAAACTTTGGAAGGGTCCCAAGAGATGTGAAGCCGACATGAAATATAGACATTAAAACCATTAAGTGTGAACATATCCTGACTATCATCCAAATCTGAGTTAGCAGACATATTCGTTTTGCACGTCGTCTTCATATTGTAAACCTTTGCGCCACAAACATTTGACATCTGAGAATAATTTCGACCTTGACCCAAGATGTTTTGAACATGCGTTCTGCATTTCGAACCAGTATGGTAAGCCTTGAGCTAAGTTATTGTTCAATGGGTTCAAGTAACACGGAGAGGAAACAAGATATTGTAATTTAACTTTTGACCCTGACCATAAACCTAGCTGGTTTTAACATGTTATTTTCCAAATTCTTCAAAGCGTTCGAGAGATATGGATCGGTTACGATACATAGTCTTATAAACTTTGATTGTTTTGTTTGACTTTGACCTCTAAAAGTGCTGGTTGAAAAATGCGCTCAGCTTGTTGTCTTAATATTGTGGACATTTGTGCAAAGTTTTATCTTAATATTGAGATGAGTTCAGTTCGTATGGAGCGAAGACGAAATATAGTCGTTTTATAGTTGGCTTTACAGTATGACCTTGTCCTTCAACTGAGCTTGTTGTTACATGCGTAGTACACATCGTCTAAATACGGTGAACATTCGTGGCGGTGTGTTTTAAAACCCGCTTCAAACATTATGAAGCGGACACGATTTGTGACTCACATGCGGAGAAACAGACAGGCAGACAGACGTACAGACACTTGACCAAAAACAATATTTAACATTCCAATTATATGGAGGAGATACAATTGCAATAATAATACAATGTAACAACAAAAATAGCAACAACACCAATACCAATTACACAAGTATTAGGCGTCATTTATGTCTCGCCGTCTGCAAACGACATAACGAAATGTGTGAGTAAAACATGAAATAAATGTAAAATGTGAAAAAGAAATACACTATAATTACCTGTACATACATGCATTGCTTTGTACTCGTATGTAGCTTATTGTATGCAATAATTACATGGTGTTACTAACGTTAAATAGTTAACTATGACAACTAGAAGGTTTGATTAGAAAACGGTTGTCCCCTATGTTCCATAGTAATTAGGATCATTTTCAGTTAAACGTTTGACATGAGAACGAATAAATAAGTGTGGGGCATGAGCCGAAGTGAATGTGACATTGAACTGTTGCTATGGAAATGCGAATACAGGAAGAAGTGGTGGATATGAGCCGACTTGACTGTGAGCTTGAACTGTAGCAAAGTGAAGTTGATTAGTGGAAATTTTGTCTAAGTGTGTGTCTGAGTGACAGTTGTATTGTATTAGATAACCCCATCAATAATAGGGAGATTAATTATCACGTGAAGCTATAGGCTCTGGGTCCAAAGATTATTGAGGTATTGTGTGAAGAACGATATTAACTTTTAGGTCTCTTTGACCTAGACTTTTGACCCAGTGACCCATTAAACAACAGGGGTCATGTACTGAAACAATCCTGTTTTAAGACTTTGGGTCAGAGGAATGTTCCGCTGAGATACTGATGATCTTGAACTTAGATCCAGTGAACCCCACCAAATAAAAGGGTCATATACCCGAAGAGTTAAATTATCATGTGATCCATGAGGAAATCAATTTGATATTTTAGCGTCTTTGACCTTTATCTTAGTCCCAGTGGTACCAGAAATAATAGTGGTCATCAACTGAAGGAGTCTTATTATCCTGTGAAGTTTTAAGACTTATGAGTGAATACAGATATTACGTAAAATCCATCTATTGATTTGACCTGTATTGTATTGAGCGGAGTCCGATTTTACATTTAAGGCCCATTGAACTAATAATGGGGGCTATTTGATTTATAAATCCTATCAGATTGCCAAGATTGATAGCTCTGAGATAAAGGTTTTTTTTAGATATTTAGTGGAAATGTATTTTGCATTTAATAATCTTGTAACCTTGACATTTGATACAGTGACCAAACAAAAACAATAGGGATCATTTACTTAATAAGTCCAATCTTCCGATTAGGTTTGAAAACGGTAAATATGAAACTTAAGTTATTGAGCGTAAAGTATAATCCATACTGTCTGGGGACATGTAAAATAGCAAAACCTTTAGCTAAACGTATTTGTTAAAAAATACTAAAGTTATATATAAATAATTTTTTAAAGAAACTCCAAATGTATTTGAAATAACTTTACACAATTTAACGAAAGAAGGCTGCAATCAGCATCTTCAGCAAACAATATGAGGAAGGGTACTAGATGTATGTTCGATCCAGATATGAAAACCCTACGACTTATTTAGAAAAGTAAACAGAACGAATATTTAACATAACTTTTAACGTCGCCTCGAGACAAAAAACAACAACAACAATAATAATAATTAAAACGTAAAGATAACTAATAAGCAACGATAATTATAACAACAACAGAAACAACAACGTCCACAATAACGAAACCATACAACAAAAATAACAACAGCATGAACAACGACAAATTTCCTGCCTTCTGACCAAACAAGTCGAAACTCGTGTTAGTGGTATTTGTTAGCATTCTGGAGGAGAAACCATCGGCTATCATATCAGCCGTTCAAAAAAATTCCTTTAATCGGGAAACGTCGGAAAGTCCGGGAAACGGCGTCAAGCTTTGTCCTTTTTTACACATAAATCAAAAATAAATAGCACATAATTTAAAACGTCTGTCTCGGTTTTCTTATAAATGTATTTCAAATCGAAGTAATGTCTAACATAAAACCGTCGTTGTTTATTTTGGCATCACTAATAAGCCAAGAATTAACAAAAACTCCTTCAAATTTGTCATTTATATCATTGCACAAATTGAAAATATAAAGGTAGTCACTCATTACGACTAATATTTGAGTTTGAACAAATGATATGTGATGTACTAAGCAAAAAGTGTTGGAAAGAGAACTATTATTTTAATCGAAATTGTGATAAGGAGTAGTTTCGTGTGGAAAGGATGATATGACATTGAAGGGATGTTTTAAAGTTGATTCCCGATTTCGATATCAAAATAAGAGACAATTTTATTCCATACTTAATAATTTAAGACTGAAATGCTTACATGTTTATGTATAGGCCATTTTATTTGAAATTTGTTTTGACGGAACCCCCTTATTTAGTTTTGATTCGGTTTATCAAGAAACTGCGCTTAGAGAGTAGGTAAATTTTGTGCATTTCTTTACGCAAAGGCTCACCAATGCTCGCACAAAAACTATTCCTAAACTCGTTTCAAAATAATTTTAGTATGAAATAACTACTCCTTTATGAATATCAAGGTCCATTTTGGAAAATAATTTTTCCACAAATTATTGGAGGACTGCCGGAACAATTGCAAGGCTTTCATGTCATTTTTCATATAAAGATGTAAAAAAACTACCATTTCTTGTAAATTTAACAATAAGAACAATGTTGTTTAAGGATGCATTAAAGTCAAAAGTCATTTTTTAATAATATTTAACTTTTCTTCTTATATGGTCATTTTGATAGATGGTTTTATATAGTTTAAAAAATGCTCAAAAATTTTTGCACTAGAGCAATTTGTGCAAATGTTTCATATTTTAACCGATGAAAAAGTATTGCATTTTCAAATTCGGCTGTATTTCCTTTTTTGAAGGTTATATCGCATCATGAGACATAAATAGTCTTAATCAAACAATAGTAAAAATATTTTTACCATATTTTCGAAATAAAAATAAAACGAGGTTTATTTCAATTTGCTATATTAACAATAACTTTAAAAAAAATAAATTCTAAAATTTAACTTTTTTTAATGCTCCAATAGGGGATGTATCACTCAATCAAGTACCAGAATTTGGACAGAAAGATATAGGTAGCCGTGCAAAAAATTAAGTTTAAGTCATTTGAATTACCTCCCCTGACTAAAAAAATCTGATATTTTATGAATTTATTTCATAGAATGTATCTACAAATTGAGCAAAATGTAACATGAATTGGCATCAGAAGCTATTTAATTGATCTATAAATTGTTCTCATGATAGAATCTTACAATGTGCCGTTACACCTGTTTTGTTGTTAACACATTAAACAGTTTTATTAAGAATGGCGTATTCAACGTCACGGGGGGGGGCAACTCCTGTGCGTTTGATAATGTCGTAAAATGCATTATAAAAGTTGCATTAGAAAAATATAAATTGTTTTATAACAATGCAAACGTGACATTAGCAGTTTAAACTACATATTTATTAGTAATTTCGACAAAAATATTTATTTCTACGACCTGCCGTTATTCGGCATTTACGGTAAATAGTCTGACTTTAATACATCCTTAATGCCTTGTATCAAATCATGCAAATAATTGATGGTGAATACCGATGTTTCAGATATCAGATTACAAACGAAAAACGAAACCAAGTGATGGTATTCCTATCAACAGGCCTACGTTGACCGTTAAATAAACATGGTTAGTAAAATAATAAAAGTCTTATACCACGGTGGTTGAATAACTGAGCTTTAAACCACGATCAATGAATAAAATCAGCTAAATACTATGGTCGTTGAATAAACTTAGCGTTTTACCACGATGCTCGAATAAACATGGCTTTACAAAAGATCAACAGCTCGCCAATGATCGCTATTAATGAGTTCTTGAGTCTCACAGGATAAACTTTCTCTTATCCAACTTTAAAAACTTTAAACAAAATCTCTCTACTGACAGCATATGTAGCATAATTCAAGCTTCAACTTTCAAGTTTCCAAGTTTTGATATTTTTGATCGAAATTCTTCTAGGTGTATACATCGGCTAATTCTATCTCATTTGTGTTTTGCTGATCTGTTATCGGTCGATGCTTCGCGTACCGTTTAACACATATGATTGCACCGAAAACGATTATGAGGCAAACAACAACAATTGTCAAAGATACCATCTTTTCTATGCTTTCCGATTTTACTTTCTCATGTTGTATATCCAGATTTTCATCATGAATTGTATCATCTTTCCTATTGTCAATGTTTTTGTTCAATGAAGAATTCACGGTCTTTTTACCAAGTAGATGTTCCGCACAAACAAAAAATTTAGACTCATTCATCAGGGAACTATATAAGTTTGTAGTTGAGATAATCTTTCTCGTATACTTTAGTATTAAGTTTCGTCCTTTTTTCTCGGCTATATCGCTAGGTAGCACGTCGATCCGGTAGCAGAAGTTATCTTCGGTAATACGTAACAAGGAGTAGTATGGGGGCAGCTTTGGTATTGCGGAAGGTAAAACTAGTTTATATATCCTATTCGATATAATGTCAACAATATCCCTACCTATAGTTATCCCGTCGTTTAATGATATGTCCACCATTGTATGTACCGGTTTTGTTGTAACTACTTTTGTCCCACGAGAAGCCTTTCCAATCATTGTAACAACTTCAAGATATGTTATATCCGTTGCAAGACCGGCAAACAAAAGCTTAACAAAGTAATCTTCTTTGTAACCAACTTTGTTTTCTGATCTCCATAGACTTAAATGCTGAATAGTAAATCTCGAGCCGATTTTGAAGAAGTTGTTGATATAGATTAACAGTTCCAGCTCAAAACGAGTCGTGTTTCTCTCTTCAATCGTCCAGTCTGCAGGAATAACTGTAAGCTGTACGTCGTAGACTTTTCCTTGAATTATTCCAAAAATTGGAACACATGTGTCTCCGTATTCGATCATCCCACCTGGACAATACAGCTTCCTACAGGTATTCTGTAATGCAAGCATAGACAAAATAATCAGAATATTGACTTTGAATAAACAGACCTTGTACCACGTAAGCCATACACTATCTCAAGTGAACGGCCGGTAATTCTACCCTGAGAAACCGGGTGTCTCTATCTAACATGGAAAGTTGGAAAAGGCGCCATAAGTGTAGGCGTGACTTAAAATCCACACGAACAAAACGAAAACGGTTTAACTTAACATTCTTCAAAAGAAAAACTATATACGGCTTAATAAGTAATTCGTTTAGATTTGTTGTGTATGTATTTCTTATGTATACTGGAGATAAAAAAGTATCTACCAATTCACAGTAGTTATGATATCTATGACGAGGTTATTATTTCCTGTCTTTTATGTGGCGAAGCTTCTCCCACCCGAAAAAAAACCCATAAAAACCCAGCTAGATTAAATTTAACATATCACAGAAGAAAAACTATATACGGCTTCGTACATAATTCGTTATAATCGTATGAATGTGTAGTGTTGAATGTTTTTTCATGTGTTTCTCGTATATCAGATATATAGATATCACTACCCATTTAGGAGGAAAGCTTCTCATCTATCTTACGGGTGGGTCGGTGATTCTACCCATGTCACCTGGATTTTTTTTTCAAAAAGAAAAGCTAGAAAGGTTGGCATTTGACCTGTACTGTGTCAGTATGACTTAAAAGCCAAATAGATAAAAAGTCAAAAACCCAGAACGTAACAATGTTCCTTTATTGGAAGTACATGATAATGCTTCCTGTCTCTGCCAAGGTCACGAGTAATTACATGGTTATTTCTAATACTTCCGATAGCCCGGTGGGTCGATAACTATGTCGTATTTAGCGAAAATAATGAACTATCCTAAAGATATGGATGCCAAAACCAATAACAAAATTAATCCTGCGGTATCACTATACTCTATGCTAGAAGATCCTAAAACAAGTTTGCATTTTGAAGGTTGAGTTAAAGCATGTTTAGACTTCTGTGCAAAAGACTTTCAAAACTATTGATGAGAAGGCTTCTAAAGTTAGTGATATGTAAGACTAATTACATATCCTCCATGAGTATACCCTTGAAACATTCTCAGAGTTTCAAGAGAAAACATGTAAAACAAAAAGACGTTGTTGTTTTATTTTCAGAAACTGTCAATGCGTAATAAGATAATATTTGAAAAGCTGACAGCGGATCAACACGAGGCAGTTGTACAAATGGAGGAAAAAGTTCATTTATAGTTAAACACGGAAATTTTCACAAAAAACCGAGTGACCAGATAGGATTTGTTGGAGTGCATACTGAGGAATAAAATTGGATTCTATGGTAAAATACATACTATTTTAAAGGCCCCTAGATTATGCGTCGGCAAATAATTAATTCAGTGGAACATTCAACCATATGTATGACTAGTTTCCGAGAGAAATCACACAACGGAATAAGGCTTACTGCCAAAATTAAATTCAGAAAATCGAGAAGGCTTGGTTAAGATATAACTCTCTCTAAATGGTCAAGCAGTACGTAATATTTCCGTTATCGTCGCACCGATGCTGAACTCACTGTTTTATTCCGGAACAATAATGGTTTAATAAATTAAAAACTTAAAGACGACTTAACCTAGAGCATTATATTTCTTTGTTACTCATAGGCGAATCGAAATCCCCCCTTTGATTCAGATAGTTACACTTTTACAAGACCTTTCAAAACTAAAACGTTAAACATTAAACCTTTTTGCACATGTCACGATCTCGGAATTAGAAAAAGGCCTATCAAGCTCAGCACTAACGTACTCCTGACAGGCGTTAAAATTATGTTATTCACAAATCATCTCTGGTTTATTACTTGTAGTACTAAAAATATCATTTACAAACTTGAAAAATAGTTTTGAGAATCATTTAATTAAAATTCCATCGGACGTACTTTGTTTTTTTCTTTAGAATACTTCCAAAACTGTATTGGTCTACACTTTGTCAAATTGTCTATTTCAGATAACAATTTAATTCATACATACGCTTTTTGCTACGTATACTTCTTGTATATTTAGTGTTACATTCTAAGAAATATTTTCTGCTCGACTCAGTATTAAGTTGATAAAAGTTGATTAAAGGCGTTCAAAGCTTCGACATACCAAGACTGCGTTTACACATTCAGCGTCGAACCATTCTGCATTGCTTACGACTGAAACATCGTGAAAACACGAAGATTGTTAACGAATATAATGTTTTGTAGAAAGAGGATTCGCTTTATATTTGCATAATTTAAGTGAAATCATCTACTTCATTACAAACTGACTGTTTCCTTTATATCCCAATGTCTTGCGTTAAATCAAGTAAAGCTAGTTTTCCCATTAACCCTGACCTAACCTGAATTACATTCTACCCTCAATTCTTCTGTTTCCTCAGATACAGGTTATTCTATATTACAATGTAGGTCCTTACATCGGATGCGTCTTATCACAACGTCATAATGTAAATTGTCTTAATTAGCCACGTTTAAATACTAATTGGATCACGATTGCGGACATTCTTGGGTTTTCTTTGCATACTAAAAATGCTACACTGTAAAAACATGTTGCTTGTTTTATAAAGTTTGAAGCGTTTTTGTTACTTTGAAAACAACACCAGTACGACAAGTTAAACAAATTGACCATATACCACACGGGACATGCATAACAAATTGACCGTATACCACACGGGACATGCTTAACAAATTGACCGTATACCACACGGGACATGCTTAACAAATT
>JAULCC010061200.1:0-12460 GCA_032358795.1 Nuttallia obscurata | reverse complement strand
CCCCCCCCCCCCCCCCCCCCCCCCCCCCCTTTCTCTCCATTTCCAATGGGTTCATTTACATTGTTTCTTGAGGTGTACTGCAAATGAACAAAGTTTTATGAAAAAATAATTTTACCAACAGAAACAAATATTTTGAAAAATGATATTTTACTTGAGAAAGTCAGTGCATGATAAAATATGAGGAGTCCTTGATATTTTCTTGAATGAAAAATGTAAATAAATAGTATCAAACGATTCTTCCTTGAGAATGCGTCTGCTGCCTCAACCAGTTAGCATTACACACCATACACCAATATAAATATAGTAGACACCAATATAAATATAGTAGATATGGACCCAGTCTACAATATGAATGAATGCAATGCACTAGCAACAGAAGATCTAAATAGATAGATTGTCAAGTGATTGACTTTTAAATGTTAGCACCATTTGGATATTGCACAATTGTGTGATGACTCGTCTCCCTTTATGGAGAGTACATCAGAGTATTCTCCCTTTCATATTTTTACCCATTAACTCATATCTCATACTGCTGTTTCCTTGTTGGCTCTGATGACCTGAGGAGACATTTTGGTAAACATGGTGTGATGCCATGATGCTCTCTTACTGCGTCTTGTGTTTGGTGACATGCATGTTTTTTGTCTGTGTCGTGGAGCAGGAGGTGGAGTTAAAAAAGACATATCTGGTGTTGACTCTTCAGGTACAAACTTGTAGGAAGATGGATACATGGAATCATTGGAGATCTTGAAGGACTCGTCTGTACTAGTCTGTGACACATCAAGGCTCGAGTCAGTTTGGTCGGCGAATCTCATCTCCTCCATCTGCGAATCACTACCTACACTTGAGTCGTTCAAACTAGATCCATTTGACAAGGACATGTTCCTGTCCACTTTCACACCAGAATCAATCAGCCTGTGAAACTTCAGGAGGTTCTTCTCGCGAAACGAGCGTGAAAGTCTGTGGGCCACTGAAGTGTTATGTCTTGCCTTGGGAGGTCTAGAAAGGTAAGTATCATCACAAAAGGAAGGGGAATAACCCTTGTCTGTGTTGTGAACACAGTACATACCGTCGTGTTTTCCAGCTGATCCAGGGGATGCCATGTTCCTTCCCTTACGTACATCCAGCAGTCTTTTCTCCATGTCCTTCATCTACAAACACACAAATCAATAAATTAATTTTTTAATACAATCTAAACATAAATTCAGGTAAAGCTTTAGAATTAAAAAAGATCATTTCAGTACTGAGAATATCAATTGTATGCCAAATATCTCCTATATGCAAACCAATCTTTACACACATTTCAATATCTGTTTTAGGTTATTGTACTTTCAGAATAATCTACATTCCTAATACCAGAATAAAACAAAGAAAACTGTTTCTGTCTCCTTGGCATAGTTTTATTTCTTTTGAACAAAGTTTTACTATATATCAGATGCTTAAATCAGCTGCTTTTTTCTGAAACCATTTTTCTGATTATTGATGGCATTATGGCTATACTTTATACTTGTCGTTTCCATTTTTTTGTGGAATTTAACGTCGCTTTAACAGTATTTCAGTCATATCGCGACGCCCAGCTCATTACAGGTGGAGGAAGACCCCGGGGGACCCCTGTACACTATTTCAGGCACAGAGTGTACCCAGGTAGAACCACCGACCTCCATTTTTGGTCAAATGCTATGATTTGTTAAATTGTATAGGTTTTATTGCTTAATCAATGTAAGATAATTTTGTTTGATTTTGAGTTAACTGCATTAATGTAATTAACACAACTCCATTTAAATATAAGGCTGATATAGATAGTATTCAGACAATATTGCATGCAGATGTTTAAATGTTTGTGTTTGTTCATTAGATTTACGTTATTTTCTGGATACAGAGAACTCTTCTGTAGAACTCCTTGCTCTTTTACATGCCCAGCATATAGCACTGATTAATCTATCCTGATACACAAAACAATTGGAACGCTAACCCCAAATCCTGAGCGCCAAGAAGAGAGAGCCATTACCACCAACTTTCAAGTATATAATTTGACTTGGTCTGGAATTGAAACCACAACAGTCCACACCGGGCATGTAAGTTTGTTTTTTTCCAATGTTTATATCAACATGATACTTTAGATGTTTAAATAGGTTATCTCAATTTAAAGGTTCTTTGTCAGAGACCCATGAATGATGTGGATGAATAAGTTTAATAATCAAGTAATCTGGTCATCTACTAACCTTCGTCTGCGCTTTAATGAAGGAATGTCGTCTCTGCTTGCGTACAAATTTGCTGACAGATTTGTCGGAGGCGAGCTTATGAGCAGCACTGGTGATCTGCTTCTGGAGTTCAAGCTCCAGCTCCAACTTCTTTGTGATATCATCCTGAAAAATAAACAGAAAATGTTAGATAAGATACAAGCACAAATGAAGACATTAGCACACCAAAGACAGGTAAGAACTGAACAGTCAGAGGTTAAATGTCACATGATAAACCAGCAATAAAAGGCAGGATAACTCACAGTTAAGCTTTCTCATCTGTAAGTATTTTTGGCATTTAACAAATGTTTTGAATTCATATTACTAATCTTAAAGTCCATGAATAAAAGCAATGTGTATTACTCTCAAACATTAAATTCAGTCATTCTGCAACCATTAAAAAATTCTTCTTGTAAATCCATATATATACAGAGTTCATGTGTTTATGGTGTACTTCATTCAATTAACAATTTCCTCCGGTCTTTCTCCATTATATCTTTCTTTATCTCCAGACTCTAGTTCACCCCATTAGTGTATTTCCAATTTAACTATAGCCAGACTCCCTGTTTTAAATCACAACTACTTCAGACAGTAAAACGCCTTCAGTAACATCTGATTATGGACCTACTGTTGCCTTTTTTTCATTCAAAATGACCTTAATTGTCAATTAGTTCTTGGCAGCAGTACGTTTTAACAAGAATATTGTCTATAATGAAGAATGTGAACTAACCTCATTTTTGTCAGGGATGTCTGCTGATAGAGAGAATGCCGTACCGACACGTCGTCGGATCTGAGGGGGCTCCTCTCCAGGGGCTAGGGGTGTTTCTGGGGGCAAAATACCAGTAAGCTCCTGAAATAGATGTATGAAGATATGAAATTTCTATCCAATCCATTTTTCAGAGTTACAATATCTATTTACCAAATATATCCTTAATGAATACATGATTAAACACTTGACAGATATAAATGGATTTATAGGCTTCAATCAGAACTTTCATTTAGGGAATTTTCCTCCCAAAACTTGCAACACAGAGCCTGACTAATTCAAGAAAGAAAGAAATCTTCTCCTCACTCTATTATGACCATTTATAAAATTCTAGAGCAGTTTATCTTATCACAAGCTCTGTTCATTTAAATTCAGTTTCAGTGTTGAATTGATGAGTTCAAATTAAGAACAATACTGATGCCCTATGTATTACTTGCCTATCCAAGACTTCATGGTTTTACTTTTATGGAATTTTTTTTTACTTTAAATAATAAATACTGTTACTTTATAACCACTGATAGGTATCTGTATTCATATTTACAAATCCCTTCTCCAATTTATCTGATGTCTTCTTTAATAAGACTTGAAAAACTTCCAAGTATGCTAGTTTCTTCAGTATTTCTTGAATTGTCTCCCTTTAATTCTTTTTACCAAAATCTACCTGCCAAAAATGAAGTATGTTTTGTTTTATGGTTTGAATCTATGTTGTTACTTATTCTTGCTGTAGTTATTTCACTAACAACAAATCCAGAGTGTGTTAATTAAAATAAATCTAAAAAATAATTTTTTCTTTGAACACTTACCCCTTCTTTGATACAAAGAAGTTTGAGTTCTTCTGTCCGCTTGAGGAGAATTTCTTCCAGCCCCTCTCGTCTGGCCTTCAAGGCAGATAACATTTCTCTCTGAACCTTTGCTGTGTCAGCAGGGTCAAAGTTCACTGAAAATAGAAAGTGAAAATATGTAAATAAAATATTCAGTGATTTACTTTTCAACAACAGAAAACAACTGTATGATGAAATATGACTCCATTTCTTATTGTTCTGAAGAAAGTTTTTGTCACATTATGGTGGAATGTTGACAACTGTTAAACCTTTGTACTTGTAGTCCATTCAATATTTTCAAAAATGCTTTGATCTCACAAGTTAATCTCTGAAAAATGTCTAGGTATTTGACATTCCATTTGTTTACAGACCATAAGTAGAAATGTGATATTTTTTTCCTTGACCTACCTAATATGTAAGGAAACGTTTTTTCTTACCACTTTATGCCAACAAGGCATTTTAAGCATAAATTCCTTTACAAGAATGTTTGATTATTTATCAAGTTAAGACCCAGGTTCTGTATATCATACACAATACAAAGAGCTATTCTAATGTATATCTTTTTCTTTTTTATATCAAACTCTAATTACTTTGAAAATCTATAAAATTGCACTTTTTATTTGTAAATCTAACAAGCCCTCCCCATTTAGACCAAAATCATTTATTTTACCTTTCATTACAATATCTTGCAACAGGACTATACTACAACAATCTTTTTAAACCCTTATTTTTTTTAGTAGCCTCAAAATTAATTATAAGTTATTGATAGGGTATTACTATTATTTTTTTTTGAGTGAATGATGATTCCTTTTCTTGTAGTTTAATATATATATCTTATCTCATATACATAATTAAACATATCTCATAAAAATTTGCTCTTAATAGTAAATGATTTGCCTATATAACAGTAAAATTCATCGTGTTAATTAATGTACACATCAATCACTGCTTTTCGTTTAAAGCATATTTTGATATTGTCAATTTCATTCCAGTCTTGTTTCTTTCATTCTGAAGCACTTGAGTATTTACTCATTTTCCATCGAGGACATACTCAAGTACCCATATTATCTGTTCCCCAGTAAACTTTCAGTTGTGATTATATGTTTGTGAAGCTCTTGAGAATGACACCAAAATTGTTCTCAACCTTTTATCAGTACCAACCATCTCCCTCACTCTATTTACCAGATCTTCATCAAATTCCTCCATCAACGGAAGACTATGAATAGATGTGTTAATAGGAATCTTTCAAGCCAAGAATAGCTGCTAAATTCATTACAGATAAGATGATGTTTGGTGGTAGCAATTTCACTGGTTATGGAACATCACCACAGGATTTAACTGGCAATTCGTACCAGCCTCTAAACCATTTTGCAATATGATGTAACATTATGCTTAGTTTTCTGCAAGTTTTGTTTGCTTTGTTTTCCCCAGTTACAGAAAAGGTGAGAACTATAAAGGTAGTGATATCTATTATCAATTTCCAGTTTGGTTTATCACAGAATATTTGTGATAATGGGGTATATTACATGGACAGGCAAAATTGTTAACAATTAACCAATAAAACTTATCTGTAATATAAGGTATGTAAGTAAGCTGGAGAACTGTAACCATGGTAACAAGACCCAACCTAACACAACTGGAAATAGCAGACAATGGTTGTGGAATTTATCAGACACAAGCATATTTTTCAAATTTATGAAACCCAAATATTCACATTAATTGTTTCAATCGAGTTCTTTTTTCAATTGTTCTTTTAAGATATTTTCATGGCTTTGAACTAGTAGTTTATAATGCACCAAGTTGTGTTATTTTGCCTCAAATTTATATAATCATGTTTGCCTTTGATTTATTATCTATCACATTTCTCTTATATCTATCAATCATGAGGATGAGGTCAGTCCTGAATATAATAAACTAATGGAATAGATCGTTAATATTACGTATCACATTCAAGTTTTCTACTAATTACTATGACTTTGAATTTCTTAATTGCCTTAAAACAATGTTTTTTATGGTTAATATTATTTGAAAGACAGAAAAATTCCATATTTTTTGCTGTTATGCCATTTACAGATAATAGGGAAATGGGAGTGTGTAATGATGTAGGTATCTTTCTGGAAACATGTTTCATTTTCTACACTTCCTTAATTAGGTGATTACCTTGACCATAAATCCCCTATTACCATTCAAGCTGACAATACTATCCCCTTTTACCTTTCAAGCTGACAATGCTGTCCCTTTTGATTGTCTCATCAGCAGAGTTAAGTGATGACCATCAGTGGCCTGTTCATGATGTCCAATTGTAAATCTTTCCCAAATTGCTCTCAACTGATTATAAGTCTTCACTTATGTTTATCGAAAGAATTGGGTCCTAGACAGGGTGTCTGCCATGTGTTTGATCTAGGCATCCCCCTTTTATGGGACCTGATTTACTGACTTAAGATTAAGATAGTGTGCAATTTAAATGTTTCATCAGCACATTTAAAGGTAAATTGGTCACTTGACCCAGGTGGCTGGCTGACTGACTGACAGAAAAGAGTGAAATAAAATTAAGTTTAATGTATCTGGCACAGGCCACTGGCACGTGCATGGGTATTATATACTGTACTCATAAGTTTTGCTATGAGTGTAAAAAAAAAAAACAATATTCATCAGTTTTGTTAGATCAACAAGATAATTTGTTAAAATAAAAATTGTTTTAGTGTATGTTTTCTGTTACTTACGAATACTTATTTTTTATTTAATTTCTTTTTTACAATTGTAGCAAAACTTATGAATACAGTATCCGTGCACATGCTAGTTGTATATGTGCAAGTTTTCAATTTCCTTTGCTTTATGTTTATGATATATTACATCCACTTGCTGATGAGACATGCATGGCTGACTTTTGTTAAGACATGATTCAGATGCATTGTTTCATCATTTGCTTTATCAAATATGTTTCTGTTTCATTTTACTATTTATATTCTAAGGATCATGACCTATGCAGACTGGTTCTGAAATTTGGAAAACAGGCAATGTATATTTTCAGACCATACTTCACAATCATATACTAAACTCTTACTGAAAATACAGCACACTTGTGTGACCATGCAAGTGGAAACTGTGCAGTATATGTGTTGCATCTGGTAGAATTATCTCCCTGTGCAGCTTTGTACAACAATTTTACTTGGTGTTTATTTGACATTTTGTAAGGGGGGGGCTATTAGGAATTTTAGGTGGAAATTAATAGGGTAAGTTTTTTTGAAGTCAATAAAACCAAAAGGCTCAAAATTTGAATAAATCAGTTAGTTACATTCAATCAAACTGTCCCATGTTACTAAAGTTTTTTATAACATATAGAGAACAGAACAGCAAACCATGTAGACCCTGACCAAATATAACAGTCAATACCCTCTCAACTATGTCTACACTACTTTCAAACATATATCTTATATATATTTGTCCGTTCCATTCAATTGTAGGCAAATTAAAACTAAACTTTTCTGTAACAGCCCACAATAGACTTAATGGCAGGATTACATACAACATAAATCAATGTCCTTAACGTTCACTGGTGTCAACTGATAAGATATTTGTGTCCATTAACCTTTTATGAGTCCACATACCAAATGGTTAAGGTCATCACCAGTGGTTGTTGCCACATTTATTAGGGCGTTGTTTGTAACAGACATTTTATCATTCTACCAAATATAAATGAAAGTTTTAATGTTGGTAATAAATTAATCACACATATCTATGGGGCATAATGAAGTATTTTGTAATTAAATGTTTTGTTCATGTGTAATATAACTAGAGCTCTAAATGAGACAGCTGTCATAAAACGGATTCAAAATATTAATAGGCTAACTAAATGGAAATTATTTTTTCTGTATAAATGCTTTTTAAAATGCCGGTGAATTTCTTTTGTCATCTATTAAATAAGATGGTATTATGGAGAGAAAGATAAAGAAAGCAAAGAAATAAATGTAAAAATTGAAAACATAAAAAAATTAGCTAAAAAAATATATATTTATCCTAAATAATAAAAACTCAATATTTTTCCCTTACCTTTTTTTATGTTTGGTGTTTTCATTTTGATTTCAGTAGTATTTAAAGTTTCCATATCATAAATTCATTTTTTTTTTAAAAGTCCCGTATCAGTTACTACAGAACAATGTCTTAAAAAATCATTACAGTTGAGTATAGAACATCTGTTCTAAAGCTAGTATCCATGCTTAACAAATCCATCTTCCATCCAAAATCAGTGGGAAATTCCAAAAGTCACTACAGAAGTCAGTCACCTTTTAAAGTTCACAAAATTTCTACCACACTTGATCTCTCCTGCTAAAGTCCAAGCTATCCTGAGAAATTCAAGCACAAGTTATTCTCAAGACCAGAGTTTTTATTAGCCAATTAGTTATATTAGCCAACTGCAATTAGGCGTTTGTCCATAAAAAGTTTGTCATCAGTTATATCTTAAACTACTATGACATGACCTGCTCTGTGCTCTTAACCAGTCCTATCTGATAGTGTGCTACACAGTCTAGCTTATTCCAATATCAAACTTGTTAACCAGTCAACAATCATAATCCCTCTGTTAGTACTGCAGTGACAAGCACCAATTTACAACTCTATTTCATTACTGCTGAAATCTTTTTGTTGTGTTATCTGCAGAACTTTCATGAAAATGTTCTATGCACTATCCAATAAAATATGAGTTGACAACTTCACTTGCTCAACAGGTTAGAACTACTGGTGTCCAGTTTGAAATCAAGACAATAAATATTGTACAATTTCCAGATTTGCTTGCAGGTAACAATTTCACTATTGTCTTCCTGTCAATTTACTTGTGGGTCTAATCATCCTTGTAATTTGCAGGTATGTTTAAGCAATTGTTAAATGTATCCAATTTCCTGTTCATGAATGTCTTGCCTAAAATATCGTTTTTCAGACACTTATTCAATGTAACAATATTCATACAATCCTCGACTGATTTTCAATTGACACACTTCACACAAATTAATCAAAACAGTTCCAACTGGATAATAACAACCCAAAATAAAAGTTTTTACTTCAAAGGATCCTTCTAAAAACACAGAAGTGCTCAAATTAAAATCTCTCGTATAATCTTATCCAGTAATCTGGCTTTTAGCTCCAAATCCTTACACTAGAAAATCATGGTCTATATCCTTTGTTTGTACAACTGAAATCGTAAGCACAACTCAATAAACTGTGCAAGTATTCTTTTAATTATCCACAAATTTTTAATTAAGTATGTTTTCACTGGTTTTCAACAGCCTGTACACAAGCTTTTAACCACACGCATGTCCTAACAGCACTCAACACTATAAAGGAATGCTAAAAAAACTCTAAGTCCACTAAGTCATTAAACTTGTAATAAACTGAAATGTTAGCCGGTGTGTTTATTGATTCTAGATCCTGCATTGTGCCCTAAGGTAGGTTAAAGCCAACCGCTACACCTCAAGTTTTAAATTGAAATGCCTGAGTCATATCAACGAAACACCCACTTCACAAAATAGTAAGTGTTATCAAAGGATCTCTGTTTCCTGGCTGATTTCCCCAACGAGATAAAAATAGATAGTTTGATCACGGAAGATCCTACTGAAGTTTTATGAATGAAGGGAAACAACTACAGTCACATGGCCTAGAATACTACGTCAGAACTATCTTCACATCTGATTGAGCAGAGGTATGTAAAACACTATGTGCCTCAGGTGATACAAGATATCTATGTTGTCGCTTTGTCCACACCTTGACAACCAGGTTACTTAAAATCCAGTCCTCTCTCTATCATTATAACACTATCCTATTATCAATTATTTATTTGCCCTTTAATTAAGGGAATAGCTGGAGTATGCCTAATCAGACAGTTTGTTGGCTACCTTGGCTTAATTTTTGAAATATATGGCATTCCCTAAGATGTATCCAACATTATACCATCACAAATTTGGAACTCTACATTAACTTCTGGTGAACCCTTTGAACTAAATTCTAATTAAACCTCTGAATGTGCCTCTTCAATTACAGCATTTATAGAGAAAACTTGGAACAACTGGATAAATATTTGTTTACCACTGACAAACTTGTCAGTAATTTAGCAGAACTTCAAAGGCCAATATTGCTGGAAGCCAAAGATAAGACTGTGTTTATAAGAAGTAGAAGTCTAAACATTATCATAACATTACTTCATCCCAGCGGTAAACTTTTGTAGACTGTAAAAAATCAAGATATTAATCTACAGCCAGACAGGTGAATGAAGGTGTTTGAATCTGACCAGCCCACTCCATACAAATAGAGATAAATCGTTTTTTGAGTAACTTTTCAAAAATTATTGGCTAGCAGCTTATTTCTTTCTTTCTATATCTATTATGCTAGGTGAGAAGTAACTGCACATCATGCAGGTAATAGACTTGAAGACAGTGCATGATGAGGTCTTTGTGGTGCATGCCTGGTCTATGGAAGCTGATGGCTTGTCATGTACACCTTCATTTAGTGCTTCTAAAATCAAAGCATTTTTTTTTTTTTATTGGTTTATAAATCTGAAACTTATAGAGTATATGCGAAGAGCGAATGACAATCAATTCCCATGACCATTTTTTGAAACATAATAAACCCTTTTATAGAATCTGCTTGCAACATTAAGTACGAAAAAGTATTTATAGTGGTAGAAAATTGACCACTGACACCGACTGCAACTCTGATTTTATATGTGCAACCTCTAGAACGGAAAACACAGTGACCTATAGTCCTATTTAACAAAAGCTGACTGTTACAAACATTTTAATTAAAATCCCATGCAGTCTGATCAGTACCTACAATGGTTGCTTTCAGATTAATGAGGGTATCTCTGTCCTAGAAGTAAGCAGTGTAGATCATGATCAGACTGCATCAATGCGCATACTGGTCTGGATTGACACTGGCCATACGTGACATAAGTCATATCCATGTAGTAAAGGGTTAAAAGAGTATTTGTCAGTTTCACACCCGCAATTCTCATTTTCATTCTCTAAACTGTTCAGAAATTTTCTATGGAAAGTTATACTCAGTATATTCTTACCCCTGGTTGCAACATATGTCACCAGCATTATTGCTACATAAGGTTTAAAAATGAACACTTGCTTGATAGCAACATAATATATCCCAACACTGGCAACATAAGGTAGAGACCATGTGCAGAGACCTATACGATACATAGAACACAATCAACAGGTATACCAAGTCTGCACCCTGGGTGGTAGGGTTGACAGGATGGTGAAAACTGGTCAATTGTTGCTAATTGGTTATTTACACAGCAGTTGGTGTCAGTCACACATCTCCATGGTTACTTAGGTTTATTGGTCAATGTATTGGAATTTCCTTCATTAAAAAAACTTGGAGGCATTCGACATTCTGATTTATTTCTATTTCAATAAGTTGAAGTTGGAAAACTAGGTAATTTATGAATCACCCTTCTTAAAATAGTATGCTCAAAAATTTACTGAATGGATATGACCTTTGAACACTTGTGTTCATCTAGACCAGCTAGCACTGTTCACTTCTTGGGCAATAAATAAACTTATTAAACTGAAAGCTTACAGTGTAGATCCTGATCTGATTTCAGGGATATGCAAGCTTGTCTGGATCTACAATGGTCCCAAATAATCAACTATTGTAAGCTGTAATGTCTTATGACCATGCAGTAGGCAACTGTAAGGTGTTTAATAACATGTCAATAATTTCTTTGCAGACAGACAAATCTGTTACAACTATGGTAACAGCTGAGCTATGCCAGTATGACTGACATGGACATATTGTCCTTCGAGTGAGTGAATGAATACAGTAGCTCCTTACAAAAATAGGTCAGTCAGTGCTCTATACAGAGTTTAGTCCCAGGTTTGAGACTCATTCAAATCAGTTTTAAGATCAGTCTGTCTTATTTTGAAGGTCTGTCTGTCTTTAACCCTTAGCCTGCTTAGCACAACCAGGATAGAACTTGCAAACAGCTTGGATCCTTATAAGACACATAGTAACTCGGTGTCTAATCTGGACCCAAGCTGTTTGTCACTCTGCCAATTGTTTCTGCAAATATTGGGCAAATCCGATGAATTTTAAATTCCAGGCGGATGACAGTTACAGCAGACAACAATTGTTCAGCAAGGTAAGAGTAAAATCAATGCAGTGGTGTAGTGGAGACGGTGACCCCCTGGGTCTCAGGAGGTTGCAGGTTTGAGCCCCAAAGAGGACCAGCTGACCTTTCTCCTGACCATCATTTGACACCAAGTATTGGTTCTACCAAGGAAACAGACTTAAATGTATTTCTACAAGCAACAGACTTTCAACATAATTGAGCTTAAATAAATAAGTTTAAATTCTAACCAACTTCAATTGTCATTTCATCAGACTCTATAATATACATTATTGTCCAAATTCATCTATCTATGAATCTAAGATTCAGTTATTAAATTCCAGCTAGCTTGTGGTAGGTCAGTGGTTCTACTGGGGTGCACTCTGTGTCTGAATAAGTGTACAGAGGTCCCCGGGGTCTTCCTCCACCTTTTAATGAGCTGGACGTCGTGATATGACTGAAATACTTTTAAAACGACGTTAAATTCCAAACAAACAAACAAAATCTAACTCCCTAAAGCTGTGGTTTT
>JAULCC010061089.1:0-14832 GCA_032358795.1 Nuttallia obscurata | reverse complement strand
ATATAACAATTCTAGACTGATCTAACTTTCAAAGATAATCAAGAAAAATGCAAATTCTGCTTTGTTACAGTTCAAGCTACTTTTGACACAAAACTTTCTGGTAAGATATTACAACACCAACATTTCATCTGTAATTTGTTTTGTATGTTTTGAAATGCTTTAAACCTATACATGTTGTGTAAATAACCAAAATGCTAATATAATCATAAATACGTCATTCGTATTTATTATGAAGAATATACTTGCCAATATCAACGGCTTCATACTTAATACAATGGGTGGCGTTTTTTTCCGGACATGCCATTGGTGTTGTGTCTGCCGACTGACAACCTCTGTCAAATAGGGAAGAGCACTGCAAACATTTAAGGCACTCGACTGAAAATAGAAAATAAATTTAAATGTAAATCACTTTTTATTATACATGTTATGTACTTGTTGGTGTAACGTTTTCGCCGCCATAAGCTACTCGGTTATATTTTTGCAAACAGTTTAAGTAACTGTTTTTGAACGGAAATTCAAGAAATATTCATTTGATCATTGAGTCAGACAACACTACCTGCAGACGAAAATTATTTGGTGCCAAAGGTCTAAAAATACAAATATATTATATTGAGTAACAGATGAGACAGTAGTATAAATAACTTTGACGATACATTTTATGGAATGTACGTAACAGCGATCCCAAGACATAAAAAAAGAAATGTCAATCTGCCAAATGTTAACATCAGCAACATTGACAGTTGAGACAGCAATAAAGTGAAGCAATGGTATGTAATGCTATAGGGACGACTATCCTAATTCGTTCGGACAGGTTCACGTGATGAAAAACCAAGGTATGCCCTACAAGCGAGTACCACTTGGTACCGAACTGCTGAAAAGAAATATACCAGAAGAATTCGAGGATTTCGATGTTATATGTAAGGATATCAATCGGGTTGTTATGACAGATTGTAATATTTAGGAACTATATATTATGAGGGACTACAAACATTTAAAAAAGAACATATACTCTCGTGCTTATAAGTATCCGACATTTTCACGGTTCGAGTATTTCCGCGAATTTGTATTACGTCAAATAAATATACAATCAATAGTAAAAAGACACGATTTATCTACTTTTTGTTTCTGCAAGAAAAAAACTGCATTATCTGCTTAAATAAACAACATACATTAGTTTCATTTTAGTTTAAACATATCTATTTGCTAATATACATTATATATTTTATACAGAAACTATGATTCCTTACAACCAATTACTAACAATTTCATACAAATCAAATATGGAGTTCATATTATAAATTGAGATCAGGTGAAGTTATACATAAGCAAGAGGGTTGGGCCACAAGTTCTGCCAATATTAGGTACGCCCTCCTCCTCCTGCTTGGAAATTACGTCAACTAGTGCAGTTTCAGTTGTATTGTATATCGATATAATAAACAACATCCACAATATCATAGAATAAAGCAAAATCAAACATCACATCTTATAGTTTAGGTTAAGTAACGGTGGATATACCAGACTATAATATACATGAAAATATCTCTGTTCTATTTAAACTTTCCGGTCTTTTTAATGCCGATTCATAAGCAATTAAAACCATTAGCAACTTAGTCTGTGCACAAATCTGTTACGACAGTGTTGTTAGCGCTATGATGGAATGCACGGTGTTACTATTATCATTGCCGTCAATGAATCGCCTTGACACGTTGTGCACGTCGTGTCTAATATCAAATTGTTTTTGTAGCCACAATTCTGTTTCTGAAAAAGTCGAAAGTGGTTATGAACTCCTAGCACATCTACTATAACGATAAACACTTTTGCAAGTTTAAGAAATCTTTTTATCCGTAACATCAGTTAAACCATTTTCAATATTTCCGTTAGTGGTGTACTTAATTTGAATATGACCGGATTTCCAGTAAAGTGTCTCATTAAAAGAACTTTGCTTTTGAATATATAACTAGAAAGAAAATGTTTTCCATTTAATTGGAGATTTCACGGGAACATTTGGCTTTTTTTAACCCCGCAATTTAGACAACTGACGCAATATTGGCTGTCTTCTACACGTAGATGGTCTTGTCTCTAACATTGATGTGCGCTCAAGGTCGTTCGTATTCTGGGGAGGTAGGTCTAATGGTAAAATGCAGGCCTCATGATCTTAGGATCCTGGGTTGAAATTCCACCTGGGCCGTCGGAATTTTCTTGACAGAAAATTAATCCCACATTTGCCTAACTCTACCCAGGTATACACACACACATGTGAATGTGGAAGCCAGTGTGTCGTTGCTGCAATATGTTAATATGTTAACAGTCGACTTACAGCCTGATGATTGGGACAAAATATAAAGAGCACCTTTAAGCGTAGATCTATGTCAAATATGAAAAAGAGTGCGCAATAAATGGGGCAACTATGTCAAGCTGTACGTAGTTATTTAGGGTATCGTAATCAAAATCAGAATATTTAATACAATCAATAGAAGTTCTGAGTCCACATTTTTGAAATAAGAATATTTTTTGGTGATAACAGGCTATAAATTTAAATCTTATAAGCTGACTAAAATATTAGTGTATGCGTTCAAGGTGTACCGCTTAAATTAATGCTGCAGGAGGGCACACGCGATATTTAAGGCATCTGATTTTGTGACCTTTTGATTTAGGGGGTGTACTGTTGAATTTTTTCAGCTGTAATGAATTCGTACTTTTACGTCATCGCTTGTTTTCAAATTCTCTTCAATAATTATTTGATCTACAATATGTCCGAATTTAATTTGATTATATCCAGAGGTTACGGAGATATACCCTAGATTCTAGCTGTGGACTTAGAACTCTTGTTAAAGATATATTTAATAAAGGGATACGGTAATAGAATTATACCAAATAAAAAGCACTCCACGTCATTATGTAGCGACTGAGGACTGTAAATGTCATAAGTAGGTTTTATAGGAAATTTCTATGATCTAAAATATTACCGATACTTTGATATAACAGTTTAGAATAATAAAGCTTTCTAAAGTTACACAGTTGTAGTTAAACCAGTGCCAAGCATTAGAAAGAAAATATCAACTGCGTCTTCTGATACATGAATGTCTTCAAGATCACTATAACGTAGTGTGCCTTCAGATAACAGTTAGATACTTATTAAGTTTGTGTGTCAGATACGAAAGGCTTATATTTGCATAGTTTTGTTTGTTTGTTGTCTGTCGTCACATGATATCTAGCTTAGATTTTTGATTAATGTTTTTATCGGTGTCCGATTTTGCAACCTAAAATTTATTTTACAGCGAACACTGTTGTTGTGGGTTCAAAACAGCCAAATGCATCAATCATCTATCGAAATAAAATATCAATGTCAACAGTACTGACATGCGAAAAACCTTCATGCTTTTTTTTACAAATTGCTATTAGTACCGGATTATTCAGGAAACTTGAAAACATAGTTGTGCTGTTGACCTGGATATTGTTTTCTGCAAAAGCTTGTTTAACCTTTAGCCTGCTAAGGGCGACCGTGATATAATTTGCAAACAGCTTGGATCCAGATAAGACGCCGAGTAACTCAGTGTCAAGTCAGGATCCAAGTTGTTTGACACTCGGCCAATTGTTTATCAAAATACTGGGAGATTCTGATGAAATTTAAAATCTAGGCAGACGACAGTTTAAGCAGACGGCATTTGTTTCAGCAGGCTAAGGGTTAATTGGTATTATCACACTATATAACAGATTACCTCTGCAATATGTTTCTGTGTTCCTGTTAAAAGTGGTGATCAAATACAAATCAATGACAAGTTAAAATGTGTACTACACAACGGATATATCGAGATCGTGTTGGAGTCACACACTTGGTAATCATAGGTGATGTTGATGTAACTATACGTAAAATCTACAGCTGTTGAACAGACATCAAACGTTTTGCTGAGTAGTTGAACGTTAATGGCTAGGCTAAAAATAGACGTTTACAACGCGTACTAAATATATGCTATCAGTCATTTGTTTGATGTAAACTTTCCAATCCGTTATTATCTCAAAATTATATGTAAATTAAATTGAACATGTTTTGCATGCAATTTGTTTTTTAACAAACATAAGGAGCGTGAAAAACATAGAGAAGCGCAGATGAGTGTTGTTGTTCAATTTGAAATATGAACATTCGTAATCACATCTCTCTCCAGAAAAATAACACTTTATATATTCAAATGCCGTGAGGAATAGGCAATTTGAGTAATAAGAACAATCCTGTTATAAAATACTTATTAAGCTATTAAGACAGAGTTGTAAATATATTTTTGTTATCTGAATGATATTGGAGATGAATTTCACTTTGAGTTAAAATGTCATGTAAACAACGATTTACGTAAAATAAGTATTGCCAATTGCCAATAGATTTGAGTTTAGTTGTTATCATCGCATGTAGCATGTTAACAATACTATGACTAAATTTATCAAGTTATTGAAATGTGAAAGGAAAATAGTTTTGATTAATCTTTTTGTTATATTAAAACATTCAATCTTAGAGACTATTTTATTAGCATGTCAAATCCATGTGTATGTTTTATGATAATGGATGATTGTAAAATGTGTAAACTTTATATCAAACATGGTCACTTTATTGTCGCCCAATTGAAGTGGGTCGTATTGTTTGAAATGAGATTTTTTTGTACGTGGAGGAGCACGTGCCTTAATTTTTTAAAACATTATTTGATGCAAGATAATTTTATTCACTGACAATAAAGTTTTACAGCGAAAGTATGTGTAGCATGTTTTTATTGTTTGATTTTATCATTTAAAAAAATCTTTTAATTCATTCTCTTATGTGGTGCACGATTTCAAACCTTCAGAGACTATTATGACTAATATAATATTTGAAACCAATCTACGAATATTTTGTCTTCGCTACGTTGAGTTTATGTATGTATATAAAAAAACAAATTTAAATACCTAAGTCTCCATAGCGTAATGGTCAGCGTGTTGAGCTTGTAACCCTTTTTAGATGTCTCGGCGTTGGTTCAAGGCTAAACCGATATATTTTTTCAAATCATTTCTTCTTTTTAGATCATGGCGTACATATCGAGAGAGAAAAGGGTAATTTTAGTGCTTTTAGTTTGATAAATTGGTCTAAAAAATGTTTTATTTATCATGTAAAACAGTTCCGGTATCACGTAATAGAAATTAATACGACTACAAGCCGAACCACCTCTATTGACAGGATAAACCTAAGTTTGTTAGGTAACCCATTTATAATGTCACTAGGAGCCATAGTCAAATGATAAATCAAAGTCCTGAAGGTACTGATGTTGTTCGGTTACGTAATTACCCTGGAAATGTTGCCGGTATAATAGTGATTCGCACATGAGAAGTATGAACAATATTGCGCTCACTAAATACGCTAAAATAATTTCGGAATAAAGGTGTTTAACTTACATGTACGTGTCATTTCGAATCTATATTACCACAAATAAATACTGTCAAGATTAAAAACAACCTGTGGCAAGGCTAAGATTGGTCAAAGACACCCGGCTTGAACAAATTTAACTCAAACTAATAATTTATCATAGGCAACCATTTGAAGAAATTTGGTATTATCTAAGGGTAGAGCTAAAACCAATTATTACTCTGACTAAGGAATTTGACATAATTTATGCCAATATTGTTCAAAGCAGTATTCTACAAAGGTTGTTACCAAGCAAACAATGTTGCTTGACATGGTTTTTACAGATATATAAACCTAATGTGCACGATATTATGTAATCCTCGATTTAACATGGGACTGAAAATGGACTCAAGTGCATTAAAGTACATGTAATTAAAATCCACAATTCTGAAGTCAGCTGAGTTTAGGAAAGAAGCATCAAAAGCAAAACATTTAGTTTTAAAAGAAAATATGTGAAGTCTGGTTTAAGGAATACAATTAAGATTTGAAAAAAGGAAAGTAAAAAGAAAACGATTATTGAAAAATGAAATAATAAAGAAATCTAAATTAATACGAAAAAATATAAAACATGTAAAACAAGTAAAAAGAATCTCTCAATCTGGGATAAGATACCGCGCGGTCATCCTGCCAACTAGCTACCGCGATGAGCGTGGCTTAACCTTGTGTCTTTTGAAAACTGCTACACCATGTCGCTGGTAAATTTATATTCAAGGAAATGCGACCATATACTTGCCATGCATAAACTATAAAAGGTATATTTATCTAAAAACAATTACACTGCATATTGTAATATTATCAAAACAAACTATTATATAATACATTGAATGTTTTGATAAATCTGGCCTAGTTTTCGTTGAGGATATACTTCGGAAGGAGTACTTCTGAACATAAATAAAAATCGTGATTTTTTATAAACCTGTTATTATGTTGTTCGTACCGAACAAGAAAAACAAACTAAATTTCCTTTGTTCTTATTCAACTCTTTATGGGCGAACTTTGATGCTTTGCATCAATAATTTTCTTGTATGTATTCGTATAGCCTATGCCTAATGTATGTCAACGTGTTAAATTGACGACGAGCTAGCTATGTAGGCTTAAGTTTAAATGAAAATATATTCTTTTTGTTATGTAAAATGTGTTGTGTAAGTGGGGATGATGGTAAAGTGGTTAGACGCAGGCCTTGGGATCGAAGGGCACTTGATTCCTATCAAGCCCGGGCCTTTTTTATTCTTGGCAGAAAATTAATTCCACATGTGCCTCAATCCACCCGTTTGGGTTCTTTTGAAGGTTTAAGTCAATGTGCCATAGCTGCAATCTACCTTATTTGTTAAAGACCGACATAAATCTAATGAGCGGGGTCATACAGTCGTGTAAAGCACTTTTAAAAAGAGTGCGATAAAAATGTGGTATTTTTTTTTCTAAGGGAATTTTCGTCTGAAACACACATATGTACTTTATATGCATGGTAGATCCAGGTCAATTGATTGGTTACAATCTACCTACAGACTTTCTATCAGATATACAATTGAGATGTGTTACGAATTACCCCATCTAGATAACTTTTCTTATAATCAGTGTTATCACCTACAGAAATTTACTAATTTAATAAACAATTTTCGATTCTCTTTTCACGAGTGTCTATATTGCAGATTAAAGAGAGCATGGTCTTTTAGAAATCTGCCTGAATGGACATTATGGTAAATTGAGATTCTAATAAAAAGGGAAAATTTACCCATAGGGTAATAGTTACAAAAGGCTGAACCGGTGTTATGTGTCTGTATAATGATACCATTTAGTATGATGAAATACTGTATATGATGAACACATTCTAAGACATTAAGCCTGAGAATGGTTTTATTATACCAGAAAACGAATGAATCAATGCTGTCTTGCGATCTCTTTGAACAAATATTTGTAACGGAAATATGTAGAATAAAAAAAAAAAACTTAACGTATTCCATGATATGCTAGCACTGGTACTTATTACTTGATACGCTAAGTAGAAACATGAAAACACAGAGAAAAGGAATCTAGATTTACAAATTGTGTTTAAGATTGAAAAAAACTAAAAGTTTTTAGGAACATCGGTCATAAGACAATTGGACAAAGAAAGGCTACCTAAACATGAGTCCGATTCTAGCCATCAACTGCATGTTAACTTTTTATATTTCTACTTAGCGTTTTCACTATGTTCATTTTTGAGACTTCTCAGGTAACCTCAAACACATACAATAACGGAATCAGTCATGATGTGTGTACATTTTGTGACTTATAGGTCCATGGGGCTGGGTGTTCTTTGTTCTTGTATATATGTTTTATTATGCAAATCTGTATCTATGCACACGACACAAAAATGAAGGATTTACGTAAATATTTACTTACAACAGATCCGCAGTCATATTTTGAAATTTCAATTCTTAATACTTTGTGTTTTGAATGTTTTGTTATACTTTATCACACTGATTTTCTTTTAAAAAATCTTTTTTCATCAGGTACTTGCACAACAAATAATATTGAACACATAACAAACATGTAACAATTTTTTCTTTGGCAGTAATTGCACAAAGCATAACATAGCAAATATAGCATTTTTTGGTACACAAAGTGCATGACAACAATGTCGTTAGAATTGGAAGAAAAACTTTGAACTTTTTGTGTAATCGTTACTTTGTTAATAGTTTTTTCGTTAGTTATCACAAGTAACCTCGGTACTGAAATTCATCGGCGTTGTCTGTATTTTTTTGTTTGTTTTTGATTTTAACGTCGCTTTAATAGTATTCAGTCATACCGCGACGTCCAGCTCATCACAGGTGGAGGAAGACCCTGGGGGACCTCTGTGCACTATTTCAGGCACTGAGTGCACCCGGGTAGAACCACCGACCTACCGCAAGCCAGCTGGAAGGCTTCCTCACGTGAAAAATCCGAAGTGCCCAGTCTGTATACAACTAGATGTCTTTATTTGAAATGAAACCAATTGTGGTAAAGTAAATTTAGATATTTAAGTGACACAGAAACTAGGTCGCAATCTACCAAGCCCCGAACTCCAATGCTGAAGTCTTGACCGTGAGCAAATATTCGATAAACCAATAGTGTGACTGTTTACGCAATTAGGAAATATCTGAAGAGCATTTCCTATGTTATGTATGCCATACTCTAAAGGCAAACCTAGTTTAGCTACAAACACTTCGTATATCAGCTTTGTTTGTGAATACTGAACTAAATATATATTTAGCACAACTAAGAAATCATGGTAATAAATCAGACAGTAAGGCGACTCTCGTTGCCTTGCAAACTATTTTAGAAATCATTCAATCTTTTGGGAAGGATTTTTACACTATCTTAGCGCCAAATGGTTCAGCCAATTGATTTTCAATTTGATCGTCTAGATAACCAAATTATTGCTATAAATCATTGCCATACACCGCAATGCGCTATTTTGTTTCAATTCAGAATAAAGATAGCGTCGGCATTGTTCTTTAACTATGGCACTCACTTTGCTTAAACGTGTAAATGTATATGTGACAAAGGCTAATGCGGGTTAATGTTATAGATATCAAGGTTGACATCATCTAAGAAAGAATTTTGTTCTATGATAATGAATACGAATTTTGGTATTTATCCAATTTGGGATTATTGTATGGGATAATATTATTAGTGTTTAATGGAGACAGTCTTAGAACTGCCGCCTGTCCTTTTTTTGACAACTTTTGTAACTAGGGAGTATACATATTTGTATTGAAAGATTAAAAGGGGTTAAAGTATCCCTTATAGATAAACATCCATTGAAGTCGCGATCTAATGGTGTAAAATCAATTAAACAAAAACGTGACCCAAGCTGTTTGATATAGGGAAAATACTACCATCTTTGATGGATATCTTGGAACTGGTTCATCTACATAAGCATACACTTTTAGTCTATATGTTATAGTTTTAATAGTTTAGATTGTCCTCCATGTAAGCCCTTGCTTATGTCGTGTGGACTCTACCTAAACAATTTTGGGCAAAAATGTATAAATTATCTATTCTTCACCAGGAGCTGTATTCAGGATATCTCTTTCCGTATCCATAACACATATGCTAAAAACTACAGTTCAGCAGAAAACACGACTCTTTGTCTTTGTTTTCACCACATGAAAAATTGCAAAGAGACCAAGCTTGATTACTCTTTTGGATTGAGGAGGTCTGGGCAAAACAAAAACTTAAGTCATTGGTGACAGTCGTCCGCATGAGGTGGCATTGCACACTCTCGTTTCTTGCTCTTTGTCCAGGAATATATACGTGTACTGTATGTAGTATAGATATTAATCAGCTTATTTCTAGATTGAAGGAATTAATATCAAGGGACGTTTTCACAGGCTGTTGTCTTCATATCTCGTTCCCGTCTGGCTTTTGAATGCGATGGACAGTGAATAGTAAATCATTTGAGACACTGAACAATTTGTTTGCAGAAAGTGAAGCGGCTTCATCTAATAGGTATGTTTGTAACTCTCGCGAAATAGAATATTGGCAACTATTAGCGTAGGATGTTTTCTGATCATGACTAAATTAGCTTTTTTTAACAAGACCATATCCTAACAACATCAACTGTGAATGTGCCCTTTTACGAAGAGCTTTCTTTTTATCGGTAAACTGCTGGTTTACATTCTAAGAACAACGACCAGTCAAACGCTCCTTTATGTTATGTAGAAGAGCAAAAAGAAATTTGATATGTAAACTAAGTTAGCGCAGTTTTCGATACGCTGACTCTCTTAAAGACTTTAAACCTAGAATAAGATTTGCATCGGGAAAAAACAAAACTTTTAAGTTTACAGGCTAATAAAGGAAAAAGCAATGAAAAGCTTAAACAAAATTTAAAAAGTATCGTTCGAGTCTAAAGTCGACAAGAAACGAAACAAAGTAAACGCTTATGTCTGATTGATATCAGATTCTAGCTATTAGAAACTATACAAAGACTCTTTTTTGGATTACATCATATATCAGTGCCACTTATCATCTGAGCGATAAATCAAAATTAAAGAATTTCGACGAATATCCCTGTTTTTTTGATAAACTTCTCTTAAGTAGAGATTTGATATTCGTTTCCTTAGTGTGTAAAATATTTGTTGATAAAAAAACTCATTATCTCTGGAAAACACTCTTCAAACCTTTCATCGCCAACAAAAAGCATATTTGCTGAAAGGCGCCGATAGCCTATCTAAAGTGGTAAACATAGACCTCGTATTTTACGATTATCATCAATCGTGTTTACTTGATAAGCGTAGAAAATACCAATTTATGATCGTGCTACACGTGCTGCCAGAATTTTACATCGTTTTATTTGTGATTAATTAAGCCTCATGTGGCTCGTTTACATCTTAATCTGCCAGTATTTTGACCCGAATGTGCAATGTATCTATTTCCTCTGAGAGGTATGTTCAGACTAATATGCCTTAGTATTAGTATCATCAATGTGTTATATGTAACTTGAGAGCAACCTTTGTTTTTATTGATAAATAAACTCACACAAAATTTCTATGGCACATAAGCAAATTATTTTTTTATGAAATAAAATGGACAAACAGCTGTCTCCTATTTGCTTTTTGTTTGTTGGTTTATCTAGAATTTTACGTCGCTTTAACAGTATTTCAGTCATATCGCGACGTCAAGCTCATTACAGGTGGAGGAAGACCCCGGGGGACCTCTGTATACTATTTCAGGCACAGGGTGCATCCGGGTAGAACCACCGTACTACCGCAAGCCAGCTTGAAGGCTTCCTCACTTGAAAAATAAAATCCGAAGTGCCCAGACAGGGATTCGAACCCACAGCGGTGAGGGGCTGAGAGATCACAAGTCAACGACTATAACCACTCGGCCACGGAGGCCCCCTAAAAGTGTATTTAGAGGTAGCTTGTGGAAACATTTTGACCCCTTTATCCTTGATATATCAAATTCTTGGTTTCTACTGAAGCTAAGAGCTAATCCGTATATATAAATCATTCCCAAGCACTACTCGTGAACTATAATGGAAACTCAAATATTCTTTCATTCATGGAAACTACAAGATTGGTGAGCCAATGATCATATATTGATATTTTATCAGATCAGTATCTTATTTATCAAGTATGATATGAACTTAAGGGTGCAGTAGTTTAGCGAATGAAGTGTCTACCCTGCTCGCAGAAGGTTGTAATTGCGAACCCCGTATCGGCCCTCTTACGTAACCTTCATTAAACACCAAGAACTGTTTCTACCCGGGATACGGACTCGAAAGTTTATGCACAGTCTTACAACACATTCGAGCTAAAATAAATAAGATGAAACTTAAAAAAAACAAAAAAACATGAACTAAATACTGATATGTCTTATATACCGAGTTTTCTTAATTGAATAAGTAGTATAGTATGTGTCTAACATACCAGTTTTCATGTTATCGTGTGATATTTTCTGTGTTTTCGAAATAAATAAAGGGCATTATTCAAAACATTTAGTGGTGTAGTTGATATAAAGTCCACATTGCGCTAAAAGGCGGTGGGTTTGAGCCTTGGCTTGGATCTTTAATGAACACTATGAGCTTCTCTGCATAAACGATTTAATAGAAATGTTTTATATAACCCGTTCAGGATCTTCTCCGTAAAAGTCGGGAGAAGTACAAATGCATCAACCGTAAATATGGTTAAAAATAACTGCATTAACGTTAAAACGTATTTAAAACTTTAACTGCAATAATGAAGAAAAACAACACCAATTTATATCTTGCAAGAGAAGTACTGACGTTTTGATTTATATCAAGGATAAACACGATTCATCATAAATGCGTAAAGTAAGAGGATCACGCACCACTCGGTGCTAATAACTTTATCATATTTTGTCTAATTTAGTACATTCAAATGGTTTGAAGCATCAGAGTGTGTATAAATATGTAGGAGTTAAAAGTTTGTAGGCGTTTCAGGTGTCTGTATTTAGGATATGGATGAAATATCTCATAATCACCGCAATATCGCGGTGTGTACTTCTTATACTGTAGTACGTACTAATTAAATGAATGTAATTACACAATGAGTTACGTCGACTAGAAGGTGTTAAGCAGTTGGAGATACATACTCAGTACTTGTAAGTTATTTTTCATTCTGAATTTGATCAGGAGGGGTCAAATTCTATACATCAGATTGCGTTGTATGCGTTTTGTTTACGTTTGCAACGTGAAGTTAAGCGTCAAATATGAAAAGGAAAATATGAAGGGTGCTTTGTAAAAATACTAAATTGTCTCTCGCGATAGAGACATGTTTGTGCAGAAAAACCACCGTTGTAGTGAGGACAGATACTAAAACGTAAATCTAAAAAACAACAACATGGACATCAATTGTAGATCGGTTATGTCGCTTGCATTGAAGTAATAATCATTGTTTATAAAAAGTAGAATTACATTGTATGCATGCCGTCGTCAAGAGTAATGATACAGTAACATCGTTGAGTGAAGCTTATAGTAACCACATTGTAATGAGTAATAGAGATGTTGTTTGTAGTTAGGACACAATGACGTTACTTCAAGTGAGAAAACAGTTTCGTGACGCGTAGTGAAGATATAGTAAAATTGATTGTAGTAAAGAAACAGTAACTTCGTTCGTCGTAAGGAAACAGTAACGTCGTTTGTCGTTAGGAAACAGTAAAGTCGTTTGTAATTAGGAAACAGTAACGTCGTTCGTGGTTAGGAAACGTTTGTGGTAAGGAAACAGTAACGTCGTTTGTAATAAGGAAACAGGAACGTCGTTTGTAGTTAGGAAACAGTTACGTTGTATGTCGTTAGGAAACAGTTACGTCGTTTGTGGTTAGGAAACAATAACGTCGTCTGTAACTAGGAAACAGTTACGTCGTTTGTATTTAGAAAACAGTTACTTCGTCTTTGGTAAGATTACGGTAAGGCCGTTTGACGTTAGGACACATTAACGTTGTTTGTAGTGATGATAGAGTAATCACCGTGTATAGTAAAGATGCAATTACATCTTTTGAGATAGGATACATTAACGTCATTTATAGTGAGAACACAGTACAGTAACAAAATGACGTTAATGTCCTCTATCTATAGTGATGATACACTGACGTCGTTTGTAATGAAGATACAGATATATCGTTTATAGGAAACACAATAACGTCGTTTGTAGAAAAGATACAGAAAAGTCGTTTAAAGTAAAGATACAGTAAAATCGTTTGTAGTGAAGATATAGTTATGACGTTTGTAGTGAGGATAAAAGTAACGTTTTTTTGTAGTGAAGACAAAAAACGTCATTTGTAATGAAGATACAGTAACGACGTTTATAGAGAATACAGTTACATCGTTTGAAGTGAATATACCATGAGGTCGTTTGTCGTGAAGATACAGTAACGTCGTTTATAGAGAATACAGTAACGTTGTTTGTAGTTAAGATAAACTAACGCCTTTTATAGAGAAAACAGTAACATCGTTTGTAGTGAAGATACAGTAACGTCGTTTGTATTGAAAATAGAGAATATGTAAGAAATGTTTGTAGTGAAGGTATACAGTCGGTTATACAGAATACGTCGTTTGTAGTGAAGATACAATAACGTCGTTCATAGGGAATACAGTTTCATCTTTTGTAGTGAAGACAAAATAACGTCGTTTGTAGTGAGGATACAGTAACGTAGAATACAGTTACATCGTTTGTAATGAAGATACAATAACGCTGTGTATAAAGAAAATAGTATCATCGTTTCTAGTGAATATAAAGTAATGTCGTTTGTAGTGAAAATACAATAACGTCGTTGGTTGTCAAGATACAGTAACGTCGTTTGTATTGAATATACAGTTACGTCGTTTGTAGTGAAGATAAGTAACGTCGATAGAAGAGGGAATACAGTATTCTAATGCAACCTTTTTGTAACAAGCGTTTTGATTGGATAATCGGTCTAAATTTGCGGCATATAAATTTACGATATAATGTCGGAAAGCCTGATCAATATTCAGAACGTCATAAGGACGTCACAGCGGCGGTTGAATGCAATATCATTTAATTACCGAAAGCGTTACAAAACACATTTTAGTGGATTGCATTAGAATAGGAATAACCGCGCCGTCCTTGAAAATTTGCCGACGTATATCGGTGGGTTATATGTCGCAAAGAACCGTTTTACATGCTCCGCTAACGCGTCGCATGTAAACTAAATTTGCGGCATATAAACCACCGATACACGTCGGCAAATCTTTAAGGACGCCGCGGTTATCCCTTAAATGTCTTTGTTGTGAGGATATAGTAACGTTGTTTATACAGAATACAGTAACGTCGTTTGTATTGAAAATAGAGAATATATTAGAATTGTTTGTAGTGAAGGTATACAGTCGTTTATACAAAATACAATAACATCGTTTGTAATGAAGATACAATAACGTCGTTTGAAGTGAGGATACAGTAACGTAG
>JAULCC010061088.1:3527-23413 GCA_032358795.1 Nuttallia obscurata | reverse complement strand
TATCGCCGTGTTAACCCATTTACTTCATATAACAGAAACCAATTAGGTATGAAATTACGTGTGGAAGCAATCCCCGTGATATTTATTAAAGTAGCTAATAGGTACTACGGTGTTAACCCATGAAATCCATATAGAAGAAACTGACAATGTTTGTAATTACCTGTTGCAATAAAAAACAAACTTTTGTCAAAACAGCTACAGGCAAATGTCTCGATCCATATGTGTCTCGTTAACGCACGCTAAAAATACAACATCCCGATAATGAGTAATGACATAAATCATTTGATTATTTATGACTTTTAAATGAGAGTCTAGAATGTTTTATTAACCTGAATCCGGTCAGAAGACAGCGTCTGATTTGTCTTTAGGATCGAATATATATTTCTTAACCTTTATATAAAAATAAAAATTTCTCCGGAAAAGAAATTTTTATTGTTTTAATTCTTTGACCACCATTATAGGAACACATATTACTGACTGTTAGAAAAGAAAACAGCATGTGTTGTATTATTTGTTGTAAACTTGATTGTTAGATGCGAAGGTAACAGTTTCTAAGTTACAAATGTTATTTACTCTCTGCACAAATGCATGCATCATAAAATGATAAATTTCAATATAATAAAGTAATAAACTAATGAACCAGGCTTTTGTGGATATCATATTCTATATAGCTATAAAATGGCATATAGTACACTATATAAGTACAATTAACAGCTCGTTATAACCAAAGCTAAGGTTATATACATAATATCACATACAAGGTGGGTTTCGTTTGTATTCAAGTATAAACTAGATAAATTTGCTTTTGTTGATAAGTATTTGAGTACCATTATCATACAGAATAATTTGGAAACATAAAGTGTTGATATAATTACTCTTAAAAGCTTGCACAAAATGTCCTGCTTTCGTTTAAAAAATGGGTACATTTCAAAAGATATGTGGGAGTCATCGCTAAAATAAGTATGGTTACATAAGGTTAATTTCGATTGTTTTTCTTAATACTACTTTTCAACAGGAAAAAAATAGAAATTGCAGTGTACAATTTAAAATGTATGAGTCGTAGGATAAACTTGTCTGGGAAAGGGATCAAAAATCTATAAACCAGTTTTGTAAATCCTGCAATTATAATATTTTGGAGACCCCCTCAACATACAACTCTGAATTTTTGTATATTAATCATTCAGGGATGTCTCAACAAGATTTAACAAAAGTTATGTTGTACCGTCATAGTACTGATGTTGCTATATACAACATAGATACATATAGAAGACATACGTATTTTGTATCTTGTTGTTAATTTGATCAGCACAATGTGTTGATTAAAGATATTTGCGTTTGTAAACATAACGCATTGTTTTGTAAATATTTTCATTATATTAATGATATCGGCTGCTCCCTATTCGATTACGCAACCCCATGGTAAATGTAAACCTATTCAATATTTATGCCGCGTAACCAAGCAACCTCAATGAGACAATTGTTTCACGCTGTTTCAAATAAATAGTCATAAAAATATAGAGGTTATCTGATGAGTTTTCACTTGATATATATAATTTTGTTAGACGAGTCCAGGAATTCTTATTAAGCGAGCCTCTGGCGAGCTTAATAATGGTTCCAGGACGAGTCTAATAATTTTTATATAGAGTGAAAACGAATCTGATATTCTTTTTATCACATGACACTAAGGAAGAAAGCAATAAAGGAAGAGAAAACATGAAACTCTATTGATCTTTTTCTTATGTATGACGTTGACCAAATAACGACGCTATGGTACATCTATTGGTAATCATGAGCCAAAAAAGTGGATCCACATTTTGGTGGAAAAAGTCTATCAAACCCCTGTCTAGAATTCGAAGCTGCATAAAACTTAACCAAATAAAAAAGGTAAATTTTAACCTCAAGGCAACAGTTTGTTTTATTCTGTAAGCTATGCCGCGGATGAATATAAAGGTCGGATAAATCGGTTCTTATATTTAACGTGTTGTATGTATAAGAAAAAACGTGATGTTTATATTACACCGGAAATAAGCAACGTCATGTGATAAATACGTTGTTAGGAATTATTACAGACACCTAACGGAAGTCGGCTATCTGAAATCCTAACAATAAACCAAATATAACGAACATACGATGATAAATACATTTAATTTATTTTTTTAATGTAGCTATTTTGTTGTTGTTGAAAACATTTTGAAAAAAAGTGGTAATCGATATGATCTTTCGAACGAAAACAAACGGAATACATTTATTTTTGGATAGCAAAACAACTCAATCATCAAAAAGAAGAGCCATCACAAAAATCAGCCAACTGAACTTATCATACTATATAGTATACAATATAGTATACTATATAGTCGAAGTGTGTGCTGTTTATTAATCATTTATATGTTTTCTATAAACTTTGCATATATGAATCATGCCTTTACATTCAAAGCTTGGTAGAGGAACTGATTTTGCTTCATATGAGTTAATCTCAGAAAATAATTAACATTTGAATCAGGCATATATTTTGATTATTTGTGCACACACAGTGATTTGTGTTTGCTTTCCTCTTTGAATGCGTGTGATATGGCGGTTTGAAAGTTTGGACAGGGAAAAGACTAATATATTTGCATATGTACCAGCAAGTTTTAGCGAGTGTGCTAAATTAAAATTGAACGACTTTAAGAAAGAAAAGTCCAAAGTACCGCAGAAAAAGAGAAAACTGTGCATCGGGAATTTAAACAAAGAAAAAAGAGAAGAATATATATAAAATACTTCCCACTCACATTGCCATGGTATAAGCAATGGTTTATTAAATAATTGGGTCATCTTTTGTAGACTCGTGTTTATTCCAAACGTACACATCGACCGTTTTTGCTTTCTCTTACAAAATTAGGCCTGCAACCTTAACGTTTTCATGATTTATGCTATTGTTTTTTTCATAACATCACTTGTCATGTTTGCTTTTGATTGTTTGCATGACGATGAGTTTGTAATGCTTAAGTAAAATAAAGTTTAAGTTAAATTTGAATAGAATATAACGTAAATAGCTAAGGTTGTAACTGCCTATTAGCAAAAGAATATTTACTAATTGGAGAGTTCCGACAAGCAAATTACTCTGCTAATATCCCGGTTACATTTATTATCCAACTTAGCAGTGTCTCGTTTAACCGCGCTTAACATATCCACCTGCCTCGTTGTTTATGGTAGGCACTCTCTCATTAATGGAGATGTTATAATGAGTTTCCTGTGTGACACAGTTTACGACAATTCAGTCGAAAAACAAGGACTAATTTGTACCTATGACCAATCACTACCTCGTTGTTGACCTTGAATGCTGAAACAATTGTTTTTTAACGTGCACATTGATCTCTGCTTCCCTTATCAACCTGTCACCATCACAAGTGCTTTAGAGCACTTGTCAGTGCGATATCAGTTATCGTGGAATCATTCCAATCTCTGCAAAATGAAGATTTGTCGAGGCCTTCACGCTGTGGCCAATACAATGAAAAGATATGTACGTTGACAGGATTTAAAAGCAGATGCATAATTCAAGTAACCATTGTTTTTAACTTGTGTGTCTTATTTACAACACCGGAAGTACAACAACGACTGAGAATGTACAAAGGTTTATAGTGTAATGATTTGTAATGCCTTGGATATAATCAGGTAAGGATAAATGAAAAGTTATGTAATGAATAGAATTATTCTGTTGCTGTTGTATTCATAGTATTCCATTTGCTTACAATCGGGAAAAGGCAATCACTGTGATAATGTTTAAAACAGACTTTCAGAGTTTCTAAAGATCCATTTATAATTAGTACACAATGAATAATAAACAAATAAAAAGCAGCAGACACATGAGTAATTCTTCAATAATAACGAGTAAAATATAAGAATTTTATTAAATTGGATATAAGTTTTCATAAATCAAAGTGGGGAAAAATTGTGAGCATCTGAAAATAAATTCACGAATAATTACTCAAATGTAATATAATTTTCGAACTGATATTGATATATAAGGTTTAGTGGTAATTTAATCATACAGTGATTTAAAGATAGAAACTTATCTGCGATAATTAATTGTTCCACAATTTAAAATTTTCTACAGTTAGCAACTATTAGATTGCTTTTAGCAAACTGTGTTTTCCCGAGCACGTTATTTCACAGAAGGACTCGGTTAAGACATACGACCTTCGGTTATATTTAGGATCCGGTTTGTCCTTTGTCACTTGTTACTGATTTCTGATAATTATTTCTTTCTAAAGAAGGTCGTAAGCCTCTGTGTCCAATTAACATTCGCAATTATCAATGTTTTGCCCATTGGGAATCGCATGGCGTATTGACAAGAGGTATTGTTAACGATGTCCTTTATAAAAGGTCTGTGGTGGTATCGCATTTGTCATTGTTTACCTTTTTATCATCTAGCGGATATAATGAATAGTTTTCTAAGATTGAAATATATGGCTAACGATTTTATTAATGCCAAGGTGAAAACGACTTGAGTCTATGATGCTCTTGAGAGACTACATAAAACAGTCGATATCTCGAACTGTTATACAATATCTATTATGCCTTCTTAAAATGCATTGTTGTCATTGAAAGAGTTCACACCAATTTCACACCGTATTGTACGAAATCAAGGGTTGATATTGTTGTGGAACTCTTGCACAAGCTTTAGATCCACCCTCGACATCAGCGACGTTTAAGTGCAAGCATAAAACACATAACACAAGACTAGACCAATCAAAAAAATGTGTCTACAATTTAGACAAACAGTTTAAAATATTAGAAAATAATCTCACGAAGAGAAGGTCAAACAATCTTTTTTCTGCGTGTATTTTCATTTATTGTAGAAAACCAAATTCAAAAGATTTCCTTAGACATATTATTAACTATATAGATTGGCAAAAATTTTATCTAAATATTAAATTATGTAATGAATATTTAAATATATAAATATAAACTCAAATTCGTAACATGACCACTTCGTTTATTACATACATACCTTAGTATACATTTCAGGAGTAATTATAAAACATGAAGACATTTAGTTCAAATTGGTATTAATCCATCACAAAACCCAGCTTTGCTTAAAACAAGTACTTTACAGGAGGCAACGGTCATTAAAATTTTAATTAACAGTGATAAGTTTCAGTGATTAGTTGCACATCTAAGCACAACTCAACTTCTCGTTTTATCGAGAAAGAACCGAGTGTGAAATTGTAGTTTAGTTATATGATACACAAAACAACGTTAGAGTTATTATTAAAGACAGTCATTGTGCGTGAACCTTTGCAATATAGATATTTGACGACTACCAGCATGTGTGAAACGTTACAGGAATTATTAAACGACTGGATATGTGTTGAAACCATAAGAGAAATATTAAACGATAATCAGTGTGTTAGAATCGCTTTATATAAATATATATACTAATGTTTAATTTGTGTGAACCATTCAAAGAAATAATAAACGACCGTTAAGAAAAGCTTTCCTTTGTGTCGGCACAATGCATTAGTCTCTGAAAGTGTATTTCTTGACACCTGTTCATTTTAGAATTAAAGTTTAATAGTTTTTTTTTCCAACAGTTACTTTGTTTAAATAAATGTCTACATGTACAACAAGGTTTCATAATCAGTCAGTCTATCGAGTGTCCTGCTGGGAAATAACAATTAAATACATCACCCGTAGCTTGATATGTTCTGCATATGTTCTGCAGAACATGTAAACCAAATGTTTCAGCTTTGTACCTTTTTTCCAATCATACACCTACATGTACATATGGTAATATGGACTAGTATTAAGCTCATAGAATTTAGTTTACGTTTCTTGTTACGAGCATAAATCCGGGCACGGGCTATAATACTGACTAATTTGAGCATTTGGCAGAAGGTTTGTTGTTGACGTTATATACTTAAGTTACACGTTCAAGTAAATGACCCAATGCAAATTAAGGTTACGTTCCTAGCTAACAAAAAGAATTGTCTATATGTGAACTCTATCACCATGTTTACAAGCATTTAAGTATGAGCATGGTTCTCAAATTAAGCCTAGTGTTTAAACTAAAATGTCCCTGTCGTTTTGTTTTAGTTGGCATCTGAGTTTTACAATGAAGGGGCCAATTACGTAGTCTTTTTTATCAAGGTATGTTTGTTCAATAGCAGAAACAACATATCTGTTAAATACATATATGGAGTACATTTTGTAACCTCGGTTCCAGCACATACAGCTTCGTGCTATTCCTCAAATGAGAATTATGACTTTAAACAGCAAAGGTATTTTACTTTCGTCACAACATGTCTAAGAGTGCATAAACCTTCTAGTTCCTTTTCAGGTCATTTATTTCGAATGGATTATTTAAATGAAATCCTGTACAAAGCGTTTGTGTAATTGCATATTCTAAACAACATGTCAACATATCAGTCAGTTTCCAACTATCGCATAGACTGGTGCCTTCAAGTCTATTTGTACTATTTATACAACAGCGATACCAGTCCGACTCTAGAATTGTTTTCCAATCCTCACGTAGCCATTGTTCAAAACAAATATGCATGCGATCGATGCGGAGATGCCGATCACATTCATCTAGATAATCTAGATAATCTCCTAAGCACACAATGAGATGGCATTCCAGACGTGTTCTCACTTGAAATGGCTGTTTTCTGTCGCTTGTCTTTTACAGAACGATGAGTTGTAAGAAATAGACTTATGATTAGAAGTTTGATTCCAAATTACGACAAAGATACGTAGGGGCCTCCGTGGCCGAGTGATTTTAGTCGTTGACTTGCAATCTCTCAGCCCCTCACCGCTGTGGGTTTGAATCCCGCTCTTGGAACTTTTTCAAGTGAGGAAACATTCCAACTGGCTTTCGGTAGATCGGTGGTTCTTCTCGGGTGCACTCTGTGCCTGAAATAGTGCACAGGAGTCCCCCGGGGTCTTTCTCCACCTATAATGAGCTGGACGTCACGATATGACTGAAATACTGTTAAAGCGACGTTAAATTCCGAAAAAAAAAAAACAACATAAAAACAAAGATATGTAGATTTAAAATACATGTAGGTACATTTTACGACTCATATATCACTGATAATTTCTAGCATATTGTGCGCTAGAATATGATTCCCTAAGATTTAGTCAAAATAGCCTTGTACATGTATGAGCCACTTCGAAAATTAAAAATTAAAACGAATGTGGTACACTCAGTTTGAACATTACCGACATTCTATTTGCTATGAAAAGTGTATTGAGTATGAAAATTGTGTTTGAAACTATCGCGAAAACGAAAGTAAGAAATTCTGAACCATAAGGGTATCGATTCGCGCATGCACCAGTTTCGCAGTTATTTGGCACAACAAAATAAAAGTTGGAGGACTGAAAGTTTGACAACAAAATAAAACACACAAATGCATTTGACCAAATAGAGACAGCACGCTTCAAATTGTATATTGTTAGACCGGTAAATGTTATAAGTTAGTTAAGCACGAAGTTTGTTAAAATGAAACGGGACCCTCAAGCTTGACAGTCATGTATGAACAACGGTCTATATTTGTGGATGTGTTTAATGGCGTGCTAGACAAGAAGTCACTATTCTTTATAGTGTATTGTCTACATGTGTATTCTGTATAGTAATATTCCACTAAGTTAGGGCAAAAACATATAAAAAGGTTATGCCTAATAAAGAATTATTGAATTGAATTGAACAGAATGACATAATTGTTAACCGACATACAAACACACCTAGTCATTTAAATAAATGTCTTGATATTTCTAAATCACGACGGTAATTACCTTTTTCAACAATTAACAAGGGCCTCCGTGACCGAGTGGTTATAGTCATTGACTTGCAATATGTCAGCACCTCACCGCTGTGGGTTCAAATCCCGGTCTGGGCACTTCGGATTTTTCAAGTGAGAAAGCCTTCCAGCTGGCTTGCGGTAGTTCGGTGGTTCTACCCGGGTGTTCTCTGGCCTGAAATAGTGTACAGAGGTCCCATGGGGTCTTCCTCCAACTGTAATGAGCTGGACGTCGCGATATGACTTAAATACTGTAAAGCGACGTTAAATTCAAAACCACATAAAAAAAGCAAAAATTGACAATAGTGTGTGGCTCGAACAAATGATTCATATCACTGAAATTAAATTGCCTTGCACAAGGACTAAATCAACGTTTTTGGCAGTTTTATTAGACACTGGTACCCTGAAAGGCCTTTATATCCGCTACTCTAACTAAGAATTATAAATATTTATTATCCTGACAATAACTGCAGTGTGTAAAGGGCACACCAAGATAAAGCAAGTTATTCTACTTTGTCTAATCTTTAATCTTGAACAACACGATTACACCAGAGACAACACAATTTTCATTTTTTTTCTTCTATCATTCTGTTTCGTGCAATGGCCTTTGAAAGCAACTAATTCGATTATTTTCAAAGTACCATAAATAACTAAGACTATAAATCAGAAAGTTTAGCCATATTATGGCCGACATTCAAGACAAAGACAGTTAACGGACTGACTGCAGAAACATCTGCTGAGAAACATCGGAATTACTATTTACCTAGAAGACGGGGGCTATCTATTTATTTATTTCGTCATAAAAGGGGCATTGAAGTTTCCAATATAAAATAATTAATTTGATAAAGCTTTTCTTTTTGTGACGCAGTGAACTATCTGGTATATAAGTATGTACGGCTGCCCACACATAACATAATTGAACGATAATGTTCTCGCTATATGAACTATTTTTTACGCAACAAGTGACTCGATTTGGCCAGAAACATCGAACAAGAGGAAATTGCAATGATGTTAAAGTAAACGCTACTTGTGAACGACGTAATGAAGTCTCGGGACGTGTAATTAGTTTTCGAGTTTCGTACTAGGTATTATAAAGATAAGATATTGAAAGAAAAACCAACATAGACACATCATCGCAACTTCTGTCAATGCAATGTTACTGGGTTCCGACTTATAAAACAAAGAAATACAAAAATACCGTTAAGTCTAAACCATGATGGCTGACTTTTGCTATGTCGTGTGGCGAGTTTTCGGGGTGAAAAGTTGATGGCGAGAAATCGCAAAAAAACCTGTTTCATAATAGGTCGTACGCTATAACAGCTCGTCGTAGTACCTTTTTGTTTACTTCCACTTCAAATCGGTATGGAAGGTTTCCTATTGTTTAACAACAAATTCTGATATGCCGTAAAAAAAAGACTAGAATGCAAATGCTATAATTTTTATCATAACCTTTAAACTATTAAAACACATTCTTTTAAACTTGACGATTATTGTGGTTTTAGCGCACAATATTTGATGAACAGAACACTGGTCAACACGACATTAGCTTTTTCGTTATACTGTAATGTACCATAATGTGCCGTGTTACCTCAGACAACTTGTTGTATATAGCCTGATAGTTTCACTTTTAAAGTGGCGACTGCTAATTTGTATTTACTTAACGGAATTGTATGCAAACTAGGGCTATTGGACGTCTAAGAGAAAAGGAAGCGGATACAGAGAACTCTTTATAGACCTCTCTCTACTTATTTTACTTGCCCAGTGTATTAAACTGATACACATGGGGGCTGCACCTTATCCTGACACCGACAAACCAGTCGTAATGCTATCCCTAAATCCTGAGCGCAAGGAGAAGATCCATTACTACCACTTTTAAAGTATTTTAGTTTGACCCGGCCGAGGATCCAACCAGTGGTCTCCCGAATCGGAAGCGGACGTTCTACCACTTGACCTAACCAGGCGGTCGGCGACTGTTGAACTCTTCTACATATGCATGAGGTTAAACCCACAACACTCCAACGTTTCGCAAACGGATAATTAACTAAGATATCGCTTATCGGTGATACTTTTTTTCACGTGTATGTAACAAGAGGACATGAACTTAAACACATTTAAATAATGAATGGATTCAAAACAACCGTCGATTAACTCATATATAATATATATATATGTCACATGCATTTACACACCGATATCATGGTGCCTTGTTCGCATTTAGATACAAAAATAATCTACTGAAAACAGTAAATCCAGTTCGCCAGAACTCTACATTGCGTAATCTGGTTAAAGAAAAAAAGGACATTGTTATTATTCGAAAAAGTTTCGACAATTTCTTTGACTTCGTAACACGTGAAATGAAGTGATTTTTTACCGTCTTCAAATGTTAGGATCTGGTGTATAGCAGTGTTTGTTTACAAAAACTTAGATTACTTTGTTTACAAAAAAACTAAGTCCGTCTGGTAATTTAGGAAATCGCAACGTTTTTATCAATTATAAGATAGACTTGCAAAGACAGAAGGTAAATTTTAATCTATATTGCCTCCAACGTCGGACCAATCTTGACTTTCTTGTGCATATGCTAATTTCTTGAAAATATTTATCGCGCACGAGGTCATACATTTTTTTTCACTTTGTTACAGGGATTACTCATGACGTCTTATAATTTTACCTTTACGTTCATGCTGCAAATGTGTGTATATAACGTTTATCGTTGATGAATTTTGATCACAACCTCTTGTAACTACGTGTCTGCTTGAATATTCCCTTTCATTTGTATGAATCATTCAAGTATTTGTTCAGTTCATAATCGAAAGTAAGGGTTGCCGCCTACACACCCAACCTGTTCTATCTGTCATATAATATGTTTGCATGGCTCAAATGATTGAGGATTTCTTTACAGAATTTAATACATAAATTTAATATGTCTCACTAATAAGGCAAAAGATTGAAATTTGGTTTTACGGTATATCAGCACACAAGGGGTGTATAAACTACTCGTATAAGAAATATACGAATAAATGAATGCAATATTCATAATCATGTTAAAACTCGACCAAGAAATACTGTATAACGTAGACATTATACATTTTCATAATGTAAAATGTAATTAAAAAGCTAATCTAATGCCGTTTTCTAATGAGCCTAAACATATAATTAGTCAACACGTTACAAGTCGGGTCTGAAATTACGCGGTAATGTTGCTTGCCCTTCGACCAAGGGGTCACATGTTTGGTTCCCGGTTCAGGCACAATTTATTTGACTAGATAAATTTTCCATTGTCTTTCACCGCTGTTTAAATTATGATGATAGTCATATAGTTGCAGAGATGGAGAGTTCAGATACCATGACGTGAAGTTTTTTATCTTTCCGTCGTGAAAGAAATACAATACATCAATGAAAGCATTGAAACTTACACGAAACAAACAAGCCGGTCTTTGCCGACAGCCCTCGTTTATGATAAAGTATTGAAAGTAGAAATGTACGAATGTAATTGATCCCGATATGTCGTAAATAGATATTGACACCGAGGCTGCCTAGCAACGCTTTCTAGTTATCAAAAACATGTTAATAACTTTACTAATGAGAACTATTATCGCCATAGCATGAAGGTTGGAATATGCATCGGCTAAATAGTGAACAATTGATATGTGTATGAGAAACTTAAAAAGCCGTTGGCACCTTCTGTTTTGGAGTAACCAGATCTCATATGTGTAAACATATTTCATTGCAATACTGTAAAGCCTAAAGGGACTACTGTTTCAAGAGAGATCGAGGTAAATAAATGTGGTAAATATGTAACATATCGCAGGGCGCAACCTTTGAGGGAAGCATGGTTATTTTATGAAAAATGAGAAGTTGTTTGAAAAGGTGTTATGCTGAAATAGAGCCACTTGTTGAGGGATTCCGATTAAATGATAATAGCAATACATGTCGGTACTTTTGTGTATTCATACAGGCTGGAAATGTCGTGGAAAAAGTATTAATATTTACATAATTGTGTTGTATTTTCTGAATATGGTATCATTTCATATATTTTAACCAAATTTAATTTTTGTTACATATCTATTTCTGTGTGATTTTATACACATATAGCATTACTTACTCTATGTTACTTTAATTGCCATAAAAACAGATTTTAAATTGTATAGTATTGGAAAATAGGTTCAATAATTTATCAACTGCCTATTTGATCAAATATCTAATTTATCAAATAACTGGTTCTGAACTATGTTGTGTTACAAGTAAATGTACTGATGAGAGGTTTCACAAGCCTGTCATGGTTTCTGGAAGGAAATTTCCATATAAACTAATTCATTCTCCATTCAGTGTAGTGCACCATAATCAATTGATGTAAAAATATTATATCGACATTTTAGTTTCAAATTAGGTATACTTGTTTAGTGCAAATAATTACACAGTAAACGATGTAACATGTATTCTCACGCGCCAAGCTATTAGGTTGGGCCTAAATTACGTAACGCATCGTACCAAACTGAAATTTAACTCTTTTGTCTTAACGTAGATTCCTTTAGCTTGCATCTGTTTTTAATGTTTTCAAGTAGTAGTACTTCCATGATCGGAAAAGCTATTAAAAGATTATGATCTATTATACTACTTGATAGTATCTACTACTTACGATCAAAGATAGTTAATCAATGTCATGAAATGCTCGACAAACAGCAGCAAGTCTTTACTAATGTATACTGCATCATTTAACAATAAAATAACGTGATATTTGTGTCTCGCGTTTTTAAAACCGTACTATGTTTTATCCCATTCTTGCCACTTCGTCAGAATGGGTTTACTAATATTGCTATCAATCTAAATAAGCTATTCTGAACCAGCTAAGAGGAATGATTCCATAATTACATAATTACATTTCTATTTCAAACGATACTATATCTTTTCACGTGTATGCCAGATAGTACTGTAGGACTGTTTCTATAACACAATGTAAACGGGGAGGCAACCAAAATGGTACGGATTGAAAGCTTATATTAAAGCACATTCCGTACATAACATGGTTTACAGAAAACGAAAGAATATTTTTAGAACGTTTTTCTTTATTCTCGAATCGCGCGCAATGGCTCTAAAACATTGTGGACAGAACTTAAATACGACATGATGATATTGTTTTAATGCAACTGAAGGTAATTATATCAGCGTTAGGCACATAGAAAAACCTCAGAATGGTGTTCCACGTAGACCAGTAGATAACATATCGCTTTGCAATTTCACATTTACTATAACAGTGGCCAATAGTGCAGCTCATGTAAAAATAGATTGAGATATATACGTTCATGCCACAACTGTACACAGAGTGGTTTAAACGTTCAAATTTGCAAAGGCACTTTAGATAATCAGCTTAGGTCGAATTGGTATCCTCGTGACTAGTGGCTGATGTAAAGCATTTGAGTTTCTCTGTATTATCTTAATTGAATACATTTGATAAAACACTTTGGTAATCGCTGGTTACGATTAAACAAATATGGCTATTGTTGGCGTTTTTTTGTCTTTGATATTGTAACTTCAAAGCGACCAATTATCAGATAAAAGTGTGTTGTTTTTTAGTGTGTCTTAATGTATATATTTTATTGTATTATTGAACGTGCTGCATAAGTATGTCGGTCATAGAATTTCAATATGTTATGTCTAACGGATACTAAAGGCGATTTCACTTTTACTTTCGATAGATCTACATAGCTTTTCCTTCCATACCCACCCCATTTTTTACGATTTTTAATTTCGTATATCTTGAAGACTTTTATTCGACAACAACAACCATTTGAATTTGGCAGGGTTTTACGAGAATGTCCGGAATACATACGGAATCGGTGTATTCGAATACATGTAGACTGTCCGGAAATGGCCGGGTTGACTCAGAATTATCGGAAAATAACGGAACTAAAAAACTTGCGAATAGCATTGGCCACAGATGTTTTTCAACATTTTTTTCTCACAATAGTAACGGAATGTTTTACAAAATTTACTCGTTAGTTTTTGTTTAGTTATACATACAACAGATTTACATACTTTTATACGTTTTTAAAATGCGAAATATTAAGAGAAATCAACTGTATAAACAATAACAGCAGTGTTAGCTTCTCAGTATTTCAATTTCACATTAAACTGAAACTAACTGGGTCAACGAAGTTACTGTAATACAGGTAAAATAATCAGGTCAGACAAACATCAGTAATGGTTTCAAATGGTGGAAGCATGTAGCGAACTATTTTATCACAAATTGCATTTATTTCCGTTTTCTCCTATAGGCTGATAAATGTCCAAGCATGCAGATAGTATCCATCAACGTGTCTCACTAAAATTGCAATTACATCGACGAACGCGCTACCACTATTGTCATTATGCGTGTGATGTCTAAAATACAGATCACATGCGTATGCACGCAAAAAGTTTATATTGGAGAGAAAATGCCAAACGTTGCTTCATTTATTTGTTTCAGAACAGTGCAAGTCATGCCTTAAAAATAATTGGAAATACCATTTAAGAAAAATGATGCTCAATACAGTCTTTCTATTCTTATGGATAGTCAAAGTCACAGGTATGTCAAGTTTTTGTTTTACTTTATGTGGTAAAGATACAACTATCAAGACATGTAAAAGGGTTTTTTACCGTAATGAGCAATTCATAATGTAGAACAAAGCAAAAAGTACACACAGGTGGAGTCTAGACTGTAACATACTTATGTAGTATATCTCGACGTTATCTATGTAATTACATTGGAAATGATACAATGCTTTCCATAATTATGGACTATTTTCAAGATAAATGTTAAGAACAAGAATGTAAATTTTAGACATTAGTTTGTGCCAGATAGAAAGAATGACATCTCTTGATCGGTGAAGTAAATGTATTATATCTTGTCGTAGCTGGCCTTAAATGGCTACTACGGTTTCTATACGAGGTAACGGCAAATAAACAACCGATGTATTCCTACACATATTCACGAGGTCTATATCCGAGGTTTGTCCGAGACGGTCGAGTAGATACGTTTTGGATACGATCCGCATCGCTATTCTATGAACTGCATCGTGACAATAACCAACTGTTGCTGTTACTTTTCCAAGAAAAATGAGTTTTTGCAAAACCTTTATACCTGGTAAAAAATACCGAATCTGAATATTGCGAACCTGTGTGGGTTTTGTATACATTAATAATTGTTCCCAGTTGTATTGATTGTATCATTTCATTGCATAAGTTGCACACATTCGTTTGCTAATTGTGCAATTCATATGATTCGATGGTGCTGATGATTGTAGTGATGATAAAATGGTTTCAATTTTCGTGTCGTTATATAACCTTTTGTAAACAGGAACAACTAGCACCTGTGAAAACACGTGTAAACACACTCCGTATTCTGAGAGTACATAAGAGTTAGTAAAATAAGGAGACATAAAGAAATGCAAGAAAACTGTTTTAACCGGTGACTGTAAATTCAATCGGGTAAGCCATGTTTCAGGAAAGCTTAATGAGAATTTTCATCCTAGAATGTTTTAGAAGATAAGCTGACGTATATCACAAAGATCTTATTGCTCTTTATGTACTGTCACCTGCTCTCATGAATATGCAAATAAGAAGTCTTCATAAAATGAAATAAATATCATCTGCAGCTGGTATAATTGCTTAAATCTGAAATTGAAAGTGATGTCAGTTAATCGTTTAAAGGTACATATAATTGTCTTTAGACATTGCTCCATATTTTACCTCAACTTGATAACATGTATATTTCGTGCGTAGAGCGAAATGATATCTGTTTTATATCGTTCAATTTCTGTTAAATGTGGTCATGCATTGGGAGTATGTGTTTGTATATATTGTTACATAGTTTTAGGAAGGAACATTTGCGGCATATCAAATGTATTTAGACATTGATCCAGGTCTTCGATCGTTGATATGGATACATGTATTGTGGGTACGTAGACGGAAGTGGTTTCTGTTTCATATCATTCAGTTTCTTTTATATATTTTCACGTGATGTGATAATGTGTGTGTAATTCTTGTTTCATAACTTTATAAAGGGATATAAAACTCAAAAATGGAGTTTCATTCTTTCGCCAGATTTCTTTGTCACTTATCCTTTTATACCTGAAACTTCACATTTCATACACATGCGTATGTTCATCTTGATTAGTTCTTTTAATGTTTTTGTTTTTGCCTTTTGTCGTTATATAAATATTCCACAGAAAAACATCTCTGAGAAATGGAATAAAATTAGTGTTGTTTACTTATTGTTTGGTATCAAAGACAATACAATTCCAGCAACCAAGGGATTAAAGAGTCGGCATTTTTAAAACTCTTCCATGTTGTGTTTTCAAAATACGAACTGTTATTTATCTCAAGTCCAATATGTTTCACTTCCACGTAGCAGTCAGCAAAAATAGCGTGTTTACCTTATGTATGAGTGGTTTTTTCTTTAATTGCTGCTTGCAAAACCGACCCAGAGCTCGCTTTGTTGAGCATTAGGTAGTACCGTATTATTGTCCGTAATCTGTCTGAAAACACTTTTTTAACACAGTTGTTTTTTCCTGACATCGGTTTCTTTTATTGCATATATGCCAGTTTGAAATAGTCGCTGTTGGTGTAATTATTTTAATACTAGTATGAATACAATTTAATGATAACGTTCAGTTTCGTGCTTTAACCTTTATAGACCTAAACTACCCCGAAGAACCCTTCCTAATACCTTATATCTGTACATAAACTTTAGCCCCTTTTCCTAGAAAGTGACGGTATGTAAGGTAAAGTAGGTTTCCATCGGCAAATCGTGCTAACAATGAATTTATTTCGAATGGAAGAGTTTATCAAGTTCAACGGATTATAAAATCTACATTCTATGCAATTTGTCTTGCATCAATGCCAATTGCTACCAGCATTCAAAATAATATGAAATCTAAAAATATTTCCATGTTAGTAGTTTTTGTCAATGCGATATCTACTTTATGAAAGTTTATTGTCCTACATTTAGATCTAGCCATCAGACAAAGTCCGGATAACCTTACGTTTTTATGGTTTCATGTCAGATTCTGATCCTGAGACGTGCAACGATGGATTATGGCATTTAAAATGATTTCAGCTTTATTCGATCCGGCCCGTCATTATTAAACTCATATTTATATTCAGTACATCTTTCATTTCTTGCCAGTCATAGCCCAGTATTTCTGAAAAGAGTTCATGCTCAAAAACATTTAATAATCTCAGACCCTTGTGATATTGTTGACAAGTATTGTGTTAAGCAGGCTTTTCCTGATATCAACAACACGATCCCTTTTTTCAATCCGCTGCATCTTCCTTAGGCTGGTTTTATTTACATGAAAAAAATAGATGAAGCCCTCAAGGTTGATTTGTCAGTTATACTTCAACAGTATTTAATCAGTTGGTGTTGTTTGACAACAGACTGCTTGGTATTGGATATATACCAATTTAGATAAACTGCCGCGATGAATACAGATTTATGATACTGTCTCGATAATTAATGGTCTTGTGTGCTCTGTAGTGGAAATATATTTCGACAAATGGTAATTTCGCATCCATCTGTATGTAAATACAAAAATAGCATGACGCTTTAAGCTAGATGGCTTGTAAGTGTTTTTAACTATACAGTGTTTTTAGCTATGCAGTTTAGAATAAAGTCTTCAAAACTGTGTTTTATCCCTTCTCGAAAAACGTCAGCATAATGTCTGTTTTAAGGGAATATGATATGATACAAGGTCTTCAGATGAAAATTGTAAATACCTCATTAAAATGGCATCTATATAGGCCGTTAATCTGCATTTTCGCTGAATGCAAATGTCAATTGCTTATTTATATCGTATCTTTGATCTACCCGAATAACAGATATTAATTGCTTACTCATTTCAAAGTAGTATTTTGAAACATCTTTTACGAAATTGAAGTGAAATCTTTTTTCGAAAATGTAATTGTTCCACAGTTGAATATCGCTACAATCGACATGCTCAGTGTTGATAATCGTGTGCGTCTACGGCTTTTCGTCCATAAACTATCTCGTGTGAATCTAATCTGGATACCTTCTTTGATGTAAATTGGGTGATTAATCTTCAGCAACTATAATCGTTCTGCTGATAGCGTCTTCACGTCCTTTTTACGACTTACTGCATGTTCAAGAAACCCATTCATTTCAGTGGGAGACATTTTTTCTAGCATTATTGTAGCATTATAGATAATTTGATGAACGTGTTGTTAAAAACCTGTAGGGAAATCAATATCCATCACGTCCTGTTGTTGGCCCTCAGGCTGTTTCATAGCTGTTTATACAAGTCACAGTATCGACGGTCCATAAGGCCCGCAAGGTCCAATTAAACGAAACGCGTTAACTTTGTCTTGTTCATTGCAAATTGTCATTGAGCATCTCCTGTTAGATAATCGAAGAAATTCAAAAGCTCATTTGTACTGAACATGACAGACAGACAGACAGACATTTTTATTCAGACTTGTACAAAGTACATCATCTTATTAACATAAATTTGATTAATATATACATACACACAGGTCACGTGATCGCATGTAGAAAGAGACTTATTATTTTTACAGCACTATAATATATTTTAATATATGATCTTATTTTTTTAAGGTTTACGTTTGTGATAACCTTTTGTTAAGTACTTTGTATTCTCCAAAAAATGAATTTATATGACTATTGTCATCTTTTAAATGTGCATTTATTTGATTCTATGAAAATATTTTAACAATTCTCTTATAACTGAATATGAGTGGTGTTTTATCTATAATATACAATGTGTGTATTTTATGAACAAAACGATTTATGTACAAAAGTGAGACTTTAATAAACTATTCTGTCTGTCTATAACGAAATGGTTGACCTGAATTAAGCATGTATATTCAATGTGTATGACTGTCATGGATAAAGAACAGTCTATTACGGATATAAGATGTCTGCACTGACCCCTTATTTATATAACCCATACTGTTTGTTTACGTACTATCTTTATTAGTCACTCGGCGTCTAATCCGGATCCAAACTATTTTACAATCGGCCAAAATGTACTCCAAATATTGGGCGAATCGGATGAATATTAAAATCAAGGCAGACGACAGTTTAAGCAGAAGACATTTTTTCAGCAGGCTAAGGGTTGAATCGCTTTTGTATTGCTCTCTCTGGTTTTTACATGAATACCAACTGTAGATGGAAGTATATTGACTAATGGAACATTACACTTGTGTTCATTGTTGGAATCAAACCGACCACCTATCGAAATAATAAGATCTGCACTATGATCAAATTGTTTTGCGCTAAACAATGATGTGTGTGCACTACGTCTATTCATGAGAAACAAATCAAAAGATCACACGTTCCTTACAAATAATTCATTGCCTTTGCATAATGTATATGGAAAACTGACGCCTGTTACATCTCGTATCGAACAAGTTTGTCCTGGAATTTGTGTTGAAATAGCGTTCAGTCAGTACTTATGCAAATGAACGCAAACTGTTGCTTATAAATTGATGGCTTTTTCAGTTTTTTTCAATTTGTGGATGACAACTAAAATTAATTTCAAATATTGTATTGCTATTAATTCAGATATTTACTGAGAAAAATTTACCTGAAATAAAGAAATATAATTAATGTCAGTTAATATCGGTGTTGCCTGTTTTACCCTAAGCCTGCTTAACAAATGTCGTCTGCTTTAACTGTCGTCTGCCTAGATTTTGAAATTAATCAGAATCCCGTAATATTTGCAGAAACAATTGGTCGAGTGTCAAACAGCTTGGATCTTGATTAGACGCCGAGTGACAATCAGGATCCAATCTGTTAGCAAATTCTATCACGGTCGCCTTTAGCAGGCTTAAGGATAAGTTTAATACATTTTATTAACTTTCTTCTTGTCACATTTGAAAATATGCTTGTTTTAAGAGAGAGCTTTCCTTTTGTCAATTTATGAGAGATATTTCAAAATCTATATTTTAATGATTGTGTTATCCGAGTTGGGGTTCGAACCCACAACCCAGCATAAATGTCAATACTGTTTGACAGTAATGGTTTGTACTGTACAACAAACCCACAACCCAGCATAAGTGTCAATACTGTTTGACAATAATGGTTTGTACTGT
>JAULCC010060978.1:0-14833 GCA_032358795.1 Nuttallia obscurata | reverse complement strand
TTTTTTTTTTTTTTTTTTTTTTTTTTTTTTTTTTTTTTTTTTTTTTTTTTTTTTTTTTTTTTTTTTATTTTGTTTTTTTTTATTCTAATGTGCTTCCATTTAGCTGTTGTGTAAATACATATAAAAAAAAAAAAAATAAAAACATAAAAAAAAAAAAAAATATTTGCAGGGGGTGAGGGGATATAAATATGTGACAATAATCAAGGTGAAATATAGAACAATGAACTAAGTAAACTTTGTCCCATTGACCTATAATTTATAGAGTTCACCTTGAGGTCATGACAAACCTGCCTATCAAGTTTGATGTCTCCTGACTCTAGTGTTCGTAAGTTTTTGATCCCATGTCACACTGCCCTCAAAATCAATAGGGGTCATGTATTTGTCATGATAAACCTGCCTTCCAAGCTTGAGGTCACTGGGATCAGTTTTTTCAGCTCAAGGTCACAATGACCTTGACCTCTCTCTCAACCACTCACCTCAAAATCAATAAGATCATGTACTGAACATACCAAAACATTCTTTGGCCCAAGTGACTTTCCAGCCTACCCTATCTTTTATGGCACGTTTTGGCTCAAAGTCAGTCTACCATGTTCAGGGGCAAAAAAATAAAAGAAGACAATGTGGAACACTTAAATTGTTTCGCCTCATAGGCTGGTCTTAAACAGTTATTGGAATAAACTCCCACATATTCTAAAATGGCAACAATAAATCTACACTAGATTTTATTCCAAATAATATATTTTGTACTTACAGCTCCAAGTCTTTGTTCACACTTCAATAGCAACTCTTTCCTCAAAAATCCATTTCTCCTTGTTTCAGCTGGCACTTCATTCTTTCTTCCATATCTGTTCATCCCAGCCTGGCCATATTGAGACACTATGGGCACAGAAGTAGCCATATTTCTATCATTGCCACCTTGTCCATCTTGAGGGGAGTTTATACTCCTCTTGTACACAATAACTGGAGCTGTACTGTTGCCATTGGCAACCATTCCATTGACTATAGGTGCTATGGTTATGTTGCCGTTTGCTCCTCTTACAGACTCTGTTGGAGATTCATGGGGAACCAGCTGGCTCTGAAGGTTTGTACGACTATAGCCAGTCTTGTTACCAGGTGTTCTGTCAACATCACTCATCCCAGCTATCACTCTCAGTCTAAAAAAGTAAAATGGAAATGTTTGTTTGTTTATTTGCTTTACATTTCTTCATGCCAACTAGGGCTTATGGACGTCCCATAGAGAGGAAAGCGGATACAGAGAACTCTTCTGTAGAATTCTCTGGTTCTTTCACATGCCCATTGTATAGCACTGATACACATGGGGGCTGTACCCAAGCAATTCACCTTATCCTGACACTGACAAACGAGTTGTAATGCTAACCCAAAATCCTCAGCGCAAGGAGGAAAAAAGTTACTTCCAGTTTAAAGTCTTTAGTTTAAACCGGCAAGGGATCAAATCCGCGGCCTCCTTCAGAAGTGGATTGCAAAACGGCACAGCTCTAACAAATAAGTACAGAACTGGAAGGTTGAAATGGTATTTATATGTCATGTGTAGGAGTATAGTTTTTGTAGCAACAAGAATACCACTATTTTACAGAGAGTGATGTGTAGTTGTCTGTTTAAAAAAAAAATCATTGTACAATTCAGGCTGGAAACTCATACACCCTTCAGGTGAATAGTCTTAAACTGGAACTTTTTCAACCAAAAGCTTACAAATGCATATTAAGCATGCATAGTTCTAAAAATTGGTTTTGCCTACAAACATGCTTATGTATGCATCTTTCTACAAGTATGTCTTCAGAACGAAAAGTTTTACAAGTATTTTTCATCAAAGCAGACATCTACAAAACTTCTCGAAGCAGACTTCTACAAAACTTATCAAAGCAGACTTCTACAAAACTTCTCAAGGCAGACTTCTACAAAACTTATCAAAGCAGACTTCTACAAAACTTATGAAAACATACTTCTACTAAAATTTTCAAAGCAGACTTCTACAAAACTTCTCAAAACAAATTTCTACAAAACTTATCAAAGCAGACTTCTACAAAACTTAAAAAAGCAGACTTCTAAAAACTCAAAGCAAACTTCTACAAAAATCTGAGAGAATGGTGGTCATGAACAGTATGCAGACATTGAAAGAATGCTTGTGGTTAACAGTACATAGAGTAATACTTCGAGAATGATTGTGGTTTAAAGTACCTAAAGTAACACTGGTAGAATGGCTGTAATTAATAGTACTGAAAGTAACACTGGTAGAATGGTGTTGGTTTACAGTACCTTGAGTGACACTCGGAGAAAGGAGGTCGTTTCTCAGGCACATATTCCCAACACTGCTTCATTAAGGCATAGACTTCATCTCCACACCCTTGTGGCTTCCCAAGTCGCTCTCCTTTCGACAGTCTGACTATACCTTGCTTTTTGAATTCTTCAAGATCTTTGCAAACGTTTGGAATATTCCCTTTGCTGTAAAAGTATAGCAAAAAGTTAGAGAGAAAAGCAAAAGAGAAAAGATAGATCAATTGGAAGCCTTGTTATGAGAAATATTTTTAATTAAAACAAAAAAAACAAGCAACAACAAGAAGGTTTTAATGCCCGAGAAAAAAAATCACTGGACAGATAGCTTATAGTACTTCAGCCTCAATTTCAAACAGTTTATCATGTTTGATGTCACTTTGGTCAAAGTATTTTGCAGTTATTGATTGGAAACTGTTTTGTAACCCGACAAGGGGATAATAATCTTGACCTTTTTCCCACTGACCTCAGACTCAATAGGGTTTATGTGCTGGTCATTACCAACCTGCATACCATGAATGAGGTCAATAGACCCAAAGTACTCTTCATTGTTCCTGTGTCTAAGGTTTTACTAACTATTGATCAACAAGAGGACAATGATGGTCCTGTAATCGTTCACCTGAGTATCTCCATATAAGTAAACTGGCTCCACTCCCTGGTGTCATGTGTTCAACTGATCCAGATAATTTGAAAATTTTTTGTAGAAGGTCATTTAAGGAACACTTACACCAAATAATTTTCAAATCTGGCCACTAGTTTTTGAGAAGAAGGTCTTTAAAGTTTTTCCTGTCTGTTGCCATGGCAACCAGAGTTCTGCATGGAAACAAATTCTTAGAAAAAATTTTTGTACTGGTCCACCCAAGGATCATTTCTGTGAAATTATGTTGAAATTGGACCAGCAGTTTTTGAGAAGAAGATTTTCAAGGTTTCCAATAAAGCTATATAAGGACAACTGGCCCGCCCTTGGAGGCCATGTTTTTTGACATATCATTATTCTTTGAACAATTTGGGTAGAGATCCACCCAAGGATCATTTCTGTGAAAAAGTGTTGAAATTGGACCTGCAGTTTTTGAGAAGAAGATTTTCAAAGTTTCTTATATAGCTCTATAAGGAAATTTGGCCCCGCCCCTGGTGGCCATGTTTTTTGACATATCATTATTCTTTGAACAAATTTGGTAGAGGTCAACTCAAGGATCATTTCTGTGAAATAATGTTGAAATTGGAGCAACAAATTTTGAGAAGAAGATTGTTAAAGTTTTTCACTTCAGGTTGCCATGGCAACTAGAGTTCTTTATAGAATTGAATTCTTTGAACAATTTTAAAAGGGGACCATCCAAGGAATATCCCAGCCAAGTTTCATCACTTTCCATTCAGTAGTTTCAGAGGAGATGTTTTTAAACAAATTGTGGACATACAACATACGACGTACGCTGGACTGCCCATCCATCACAAGATCTCCCCTGAGACTTTGGCTCAGGTGAGCTAAAAAACATAATTAATGTAGACGGCACTTTTATTCTAATCAAGAACTCCTCAGAAAGCATCCTTAATCATAATTATTTCCCTGCATTGATTAGTTTTCTATCCAGAAAACACTGACAGCAACTTGAGTAATTCAAGACAGGTTTTGATACAATTAAATGCAAAGAAATTATATATTTCTTATGTAGTAAAGGAAAATGCAATGATATTGAATTCAATCTTGGTCTGAAGTCATTTTAAAAAGCCTAAGATTTTCTCTCAAAGTTAAAATTTTTAAAATGAAAAAAATGTAGTTATCCTTGATCAATCAAATTGCATTAAAGTTAACCCTATATGTGAATCTAAATAAAAGTTTATGACAACCAGGCCAAGTGACATGGGTTGCAGGTTATCCAAGATGAGGGACAAGGCCATGTGATATGGTTTGCAGGTTACCCAAGATGAGGGACCAGGCCAAGTGACATGGGTTGCAGGTTATCCAAGATGTGGACTAGGCCAAGTGATGTGGGTTGCGGGTTACCCAAGATGAGGGACCAGGTCAAGTGACATGGGTTGCAGGTTATCCAAGAAGAGGGACTAGGCCAAGTGATGTGGGTTGCAGGTTACCCAAGATGAGGGACTAGGCTAAGTGTCATCGTTTGTTTATTTGGAATTTTAATGTCACTTTAATATTATTTCAGTCATATCAACCTCCAGCTCATTACAGGTGGAGGAAGACCAAGTGGGACCTATGTACACTTTTTCTGGCACAGAGTGCACCCAGCTAAAACCACAGACCTACCACAAGCCAGCTGGAAGGCTTCCTCAAATGAAAAATCTGATGTGCCGAGAACGGGATTCGAACCCACAGCCATGAGGGGCTGCGAGAACGCAAGTCAATGACCATAATCACTTGGCCACGGATGCCCCTCAGGTGACATAGGTCTGAGGTTATCTCAGATGAGGGACTAGGCCAAGTGACATGGGTTGCAGGTTATCCAAGATGACGGACTAGGCCAAGTGACATAGGTCGCAGGTTATCCAAGATGACGGACTAGGCCAAGTGACATAGGTCGAAGGTTATCTCAGATGAGGGACTAGGCCAAGTGACATGGGTTGCAGGTTATCCAAGATGAGGAACAAGGCCAAGTTACATGGGTTGCAGGTTCTTTCAGATGAGTGACCAGGCCCCATGTGACATGGGTCACAGGTTCTATCCTATCCAAACCTCTCAAATGAAGAACTTTTGTCACTCCAACAATTTGGTCACTTATTTCTCACCACTGTTTCAGTGAGAATGATTTTTGTTGACTCATATTTGTGTAGATGCTGGTTAATACAGATTAAGTTACCCAAAATGATTGCTCATAACAAATAACCATGCCTACCTATATACTTCCCATAGTACTACAGCAAAACTCCAAACATCTGACTTTGTGGTGAATACCTTTTTTGCTATCCATTCTGGTGCACTCCTTAAAACATAAAAAGAAATGTAATGGTAGCTAAAATTGTAGTGAAGGCAAGGTAGCTCAACTAAGTAGGATAAAATGCAGCCAAGATTGAGGTCTAGGGTTTCAGCTGTAGTGTTTGCTACTGCTTGTTCTTATGCAGTTACAGAAAAAAAGGATCTAAACCTTCAGCTGCTGAACTATATTATATATTACAATGTCATATCTCTTCACTTATCTGAGAAGAGGATAAACATTATGCTTACAATTCTATATCTTGTCTCCATTTCACTTTGGAAAGTGTTAATTTTTATGAATAATTTTTGTTAACAAAATAATGATGATGATTATTATTTATTTATGGTTATCCATTTTGAGTGAACTGTTTAGAAAACTAGAAAAGCATATGAAGAAAAGAAGTATCAAGTTACTAAGACTGTGTCAGGCAAAAGAAAACCTTTATCTGTAAGCCACAGGCCAACAAATACCCCCCCCCCTCCAACCCCTCCCTGTCTTGGTTGTTTGCCTTGGCTTTAGTTAAATGGTATCACTAGACCAAAATCACGGAGGCAAAGGTTCACACAACGGCCATTAATATCCAAAAGTTTGAATAAGATTTGTTGGAAAATGACAAAGGAGAAGCCAGACAAAGCTAATTTTGCCTATTTTAACTCATTAAGGGACCATTACTCCAGTCAGGATCATGTGACTCCCACCAAGTCCAGAGAGGCAAAGGTTTACATCATGACCATTAATATCTGAAAGTTTGAAAAAGATTTGTTCAATAATTACAAAAGATGAATCCTGAATAAAGCTAATTTTCCTATTTTAACTCATTAAGGGGCCATAACTCTAGTCAATATCATGTGACTCCCACCAAATCTATGGAGGCAAAAGTTTTCACCATGACCATTAATATCTAATAATTTAAAAAAGATTTGTTGAAAAATGACAAAGCAGAAGCCAGACAAAGCTAATTTTGCCTATTTTAACTCATTAAGGGGCCATAACTCCAGTCAGGATCATGTGACTCCCACCAAGTCCAGACAGGCAAACGTTTACATCATGGCAATTAATATCTGAAAGTTTAACAAAGATTTGTTCAATATTTACAAAAGATGAATCCTGAACAAAGCTTATTTTCCTACCTAAACTATGGCCCCAACATTTCTGAGTAGAAGATTGCATATTGACTTTACACACCTTAACAGCCTATGTTTAGAAGGTTGAAAATATGAAAAAAATGTCATAACAATGAAAATAAAAATACATTTTTGAAAATTGCAGGTGCACAATTTCAAACAATAAGAAACTGTGAAAATTTTAGATTCATAGAACCAGGCCTGGAAAAGTACCCCTCTGGACAAGAACCAATGGATGGACGGACAGATGAACAGAGTGATTCCAATTTACAAATAATAAAGGGTATTATAAAGGGTTATAACTCTGGTGAAAAAAGATAGCATGATTTTACAGTGATGTGGTAGAGTACTCTCCTACAGGTTGTGGGTTTGATTCCAACATCTGCCAGAACTTTTTCTAACAGAAAATTACCTGGTTACACAAAGAGAAACTGTGAACCCTCTCATTTGCGTTATTATTTAGAAAATATACCAATTTGCCTATATTTTAAAGTAGTTGGTATATATACAATCATAAATATGGGTTTTTAAATGCCTTAGACCCATACAACTATATATCATTGGAAAGGGTATGAAATTTTCTTTCATAATAGAATATGCAAATTGCCAAGAATTTCAATATATCATAAATATTCACATATGCAAATAAGAAAATAAGCTCAGACAATAGCGAAAAGTAATATTTCTTCTTATTTGTATTCAATTTTTTCAAACGCAGCTGCCTTTAACTGTTTTTTTTGTATCAGATTTCATACTATATAAGCTCTGCTACATCTTATGGCATATTTCATGATACAAATATAAGTTACTAGTAGTTTGGAACTTATTTATAAAAAATAATATATACAGTCCGTCTTTTATTGTGAATTTTGGAATGTCCGCCATTATTTATGGAGAATGCAGACTGCTGAGCAATGAGGTTGTGATCTCTGAACTTGAAATAAAATGCAAAATTCAATTCTGTATCAATTTTAAGTATCTTTACATTATTTTACAGCTAACATCTTTCTTACACTAACTTTTTCTATATGGAAGTTGTTTGAAAAAGAATTAACAGATCTGTCAAATCTTTCCGTTAATAGTTCATCAAAGCTAGTAATTCAAGTTACAGGGAATATTTCCATTGATGAATAATGATGATTCCATTGATAAACTTAGAAGATAGCCTATAGATAAATTATTTATATGCAACACACAGTATTGTTATGGTGCATATTTGTGCCAAGTAATTTGAAAATATCTTTATGCATGACAAAGTTATGGTCCAGACAAGAAAATATCAATTAAAGTATATTCATTATCACTGTGACCATGACATTGTTGCTATAGACATAAATTTGCATGCGACACATTGTCTTGGTTTGTTTAAAGTTATTTCAAAATATATATACGCATGGCAAAGTTATGGTCCAGACAAGAAAAGTTCAATTTAAATCTATTTATTGTCACTGTGACCTTGACATTGAATCTACATACAAATGTTTTGCATTCAAGGCATAGTCCTAGATATTTTGCGTATTTGTGCAATGTTCTTTTGAAACCATACTAAAGCTCAAAAATATGTTAAAATCGTGAGGTTTTTTGTGTGTCTGTGTGCATAATCATAATAAAACCTATTACTGAACATGTGTAGTTTACTATGTGAAATTCCATCCACTCTTTATAATTGATAGATCAATGAGTTTATTACTGATTTTACTATCATAGTAGTCCGAGGTATTGTTTACATTCCACAGCTCAGAAGGTGCCCGAAGGTGGCCTTCATTTGGGCCCTTCTCAGAGATGCCCGCCATTTGTGGCTAAATATCACAAACATGTCTCTGGATGTGATATTATCAATTTGTAGTATTCACCATGGATGTGATGTCATCTGCATAAGTGTAAATATTGTGTAAATGAGCCATCTCTGACTTTATATGAGGGAGTTACTCATAGATACTTGATTTTAAGTTTGTTGTTGTGTTTCTCATACTTATAGTAGCGTAGTAAACATTTTTACATACATAATATTGCAATATACACCTAGTTTGACTTGCAAAGAAGAATCAAATTCTTGTGATTTTGAGCTTTGTTATGCCTTTAAACTGCCATTTTATTAAATATGGTGCATTTTTGTGCCAATATATTAGAAAATATCTCTACGCATGACAAAGTTATAGTCCTGCCAAGAAAAGTTCATTTAAAGTCTATTTTATTTTATTGTGACCTTGACCTTGAAGCAACAGAAACTAATTTTGCAAGCGATGCAACATACTAATATGGTGTCTATGTGTGCCAAGTTATTTGAAAATATCTTCATGCACGACAAAGTTATAGTCTGGACAAGAAAAGTTCAATTAAAGTCTATTTTTGTCAACGTGACCTTGACTTTGAAGCTACAGACATACATTTTGCATGCTAACACTGTCTTGACATAATGTAAATGTGTGCTAAGTTATAGTGAAAATGTCTCTATGCATGACAAAGTTATGGTCCGCACAAGAAAAGTTGATGGCCGACCGCCCGCCACACCAACCGCTTGCCTGCCTGCCAACAGTTTGACTTTCTTTTCATTTCCAGGCATTTGGCCAGAAATGAACTCAAAAGTCCCCAGCACAAACATTAATCTGTTTTACCATGTTCTTACAAAGCACTAAAATTGTGTCAAATGAAAATCAATTCAAATTAAAATATAGCTGGCTTTCTAGTTTTTTTTTGGCTTTTCATTAAAAAATAGGTCATGTGACCAGCATGATTTAACTCAAGGTAACTTAGGATAACAAACCAATTCAAAAATCGAGAAAAAAAATGTGTTGAGATCTGCCTAGTTGAGGGCAGCTTGGACTTAGTCCTATTTAAAACCAGTGTCAGGAAACCTATTTCAAATAACCTGGCCTGTTATCAAATGTACTGTCATGCTTATAATAGTATCCATTGTTCTGTATAGAGGGTTTCAAATGCAAATATTCTACTAATGCAACATTTCAAAACAACTTGAAGTATGTACCATTCAAATAGATTATAAAATTTTCAATTCACTTTAGGATTTATTTAATCTAATAAATATAATTTCATTATTTATTATTTATCATTAAATATAATAATTTAATATATATTATCTAACTGTAAGTGGCCTTAGGTGATAAAGATACCTACCATAGGACAGGAATGGTTTTCTCCACACCTTTGGCTCTTCTATAGTAATCTTCATCCACTTCCAGGATTTTAGACATTCCAAAATCACTGATCTTGGCGTCAAGACTGCACGTGATCAGCACATTACGGGCTGCAAGGTCACGATGTAGCACGTTCATGGAGCTCAAATAGTCCATGCCCTGGAGTTAACCAAATATAACTAACATGATATAACCTTAAAATTTATTCCAACTTTAATTGTTTGCGATGATACAACACTGGCAAGTATCTTGTTAGCCTGTCTTAGCCAATATTTACCAACATCAATGACTTTTTACCTAAATCAACCTTTGTAGCCTGAACTGACCTAGTGTATTAAATTTATACTATCTACGAGTAGATAAGATAGCTAAAAATTACAAAATAACCATAATGCAATACAAAACTATATTATTTAAAAACTTAAAGAAGAAATGTTAGTTAATGGTAAAGTTATAACCAAAGTTAAGTTTTGGAGACAGACAGACAAACTAAGCCATCCCTAAGCATCACACTTTCTCCAAAAGAGAGCATGTTATACAATATACCAGGTAAAGGGTTAACCAGACTTACAGCTGCATTATTCACACAAAACTTGAGCATGTGATACAATATAACAGGTGAAAGGTTAACCAGACTAACAGCTGCAATATCCACACAAAACTTGAGCATGTGATACAATATAACAAGTTAAGGATTAGCCAGACATACAAAATTTGACAAGTGATACAATATAACAAGTAAAGGGTAAACCAGACTTACAGCTGCAATATCCACACAAAACTTGAGCATGTGATACAATATAACAGTAACGAGTTAACCAGACCTACAGCTGCAATATCCACACAAAACTTGAGCATGTGATACAATATAACAAGTAAAAGGTTAACCAGACCTACAGCTGCAATATCCACACAAAACTTGAGCATGTGATACAATATAACAAGTAAAAGGTTAACCAGACCTACAGCTGCAATATCCACACAAAACTTGAGCCTGTGATACAATATATCAAGTAAAAGGTTAACTAGACTTACAGCTGCAATATCCACGCAAACCTTGAGCATGTGATACAATATAACATGTTAAAGGTTGACCAGACTTACAGCTGCAATATCCACACAAAACTTGTGCATGTGATACAATATAACATGTAAAAGGTTAACCAGACTTACAGCTGCAATATCCACACAAAACTTGAGAAGAGTCTCTGGGGTACATCTTCTTCCTTCTCTTTTCACAAAAGTGTACAAACAGTCATTGTCAACAAACTCCATTATCAAGAACTGACCTGTAAACACATAAACAGTTCTAGAAATCAACTGTACAGTTTGAAATCTCTGAAATCAAGACTTATGTAACAACTGAAAATGCATTATTTCTAGGAAATACTTGTTTTTGTAATCAACGGTGCAGCCAGGGGACAGATATTACTTTACTGACCTACAGTCAACTAGATACCCATAAGAATAACTTTATTGATCTATAGAAAATAAGAGGCTCATTGGGACAAGTATCACCTTAATGGCCTTTAATCAACAAGAGGCCCATGCGGGCAAGAATCTCTCAACAGATCTATATATGTAACAAAGCCCTATTGGGGCCAGAATCACCTTATTGACCTACAGTCAACTAGCAGCCCATGAGGGCAAGAATCTTTCTAATGATCTGTAGGTATTAAGATACCTATTGGGGCCAGAATCACCTTTACTGACCTACAGTCAACTAGCAGGCTATGAGGGCAAGAATCTCTCTAATGATCTAAAGGTAATAAGAGGCCTATTTGGGCCAGAATAACCTTATTGACCTATAGTCAACTAGAAGCCCATGAGGGCAAGAATCTCTCTAATGATCTAAAGGATATAAGTGGCATATTGGGGCCAGAATCACCTTACTGACCTACAGTCAACTAGAAGCCAATTAGGGCAAGAATCTCTCTAATGATCTAAAAAAATAAAAGGCCTTTTAGGGCCAGAATCACCTTAATGTCCTACAGTCAACTAGAAATCCATTAGGGCAAGAATCTCTCTTATGATCTATATGTAATAAAAAGTCCATTTGGGCCAGAATCACCTTACTGACGTATAGTCAACTAGAAGCCCATGAGAGCAATATCTCTCTAATGTTGTATAAGAGGTCCATTTGGGTCAGAATCATCTTATTGACCTAGTCAACTAGTAGCCCATGAGTGCAAGAATCTCTCTAATGATCTGTGGGTAATAAGAGGCCTATTGGGCCAGAATCACCTTATTGTTTTACAGTCAACTAGTAGCCTATGAGGGCAAGAATATCTGTAATGATCTTTAGGTAATAAGAGAGAGGTCCATTGGGGCCAGAATCACTTGGCTAATCTACAGTAAACTTAACTGATATATATATGTTACAAAAAGCACATAAGAACCAGATTAACTTTATTGACCTATAGTCAACTTGAAGCCCATGAGGGCCAGAATCTCCATACTGATCTATTGTCAACTACAGGCCAATCAGTGTCATAAAAACTCTGCTCATGAATAGTTGACCATAACCTTGACTTTTGTCCAACTTACTTAAAAATCAAACAACATGATCTTTAAGTCATGACTAATCTTTCTACCAAGTTGATGGTCCCTTGGCCTGATCAGTCTCCCTAAATTGATTGGAAATGTTTTCCAGGTCAAGTTCATAATGATCTTAACCTCTGATCAACTGACTCAAAATCAATAGGGCTCATTTGGTTGTCATGACCAAACTGCCTGCCAAATTTGAGGTTTCTGGGTCTAAATATTCTCAAGCTACTGATCACAGATGGACACTGGGTTTTGATAACTATATGCTGCCTTTTGGGGTTTTAAAAATGTTTTGGTTTTTTTTAATCAAATTTGAGAAAGATTGATGCTAGGATTGTTTCAGACCAATTTAGCCAAAATCCAGTAAGTGGTTCAGGAGAAGATGAAATCAAAGAAAAGGTTGACAGACAGATGGAGAGATGGATGAAGAACAAAGAGTGATAAGAAAAGCTCATCTGTTACCACTTTGTAGTCAGGAGAACTAAAAACAGAACATGTCTCACAGTCTTATGAATTTGATACATACCTCCTCTACATATACCATAAAACTTGACAATGTTTTTGTGATCTAGACATTCCATCACCTTTGCCTCATCAATGAACCCCTGTCCATAGTCATTCACAACTTTCTCCTTCAGTACTGAAAAGAAGAAACTAACATTTAACTTCTGAATGACATCAAACTCCCAAAACTAAGCCAAAAAACAACTTGTCATTCTATGAATGTAAATGAATACTGTTCTTGTTTTGACATATCTTTTTCAGACAATCAGAGGTCTCCATGGCTGAGTGGTTATGGTCATTAATGTGCAATCTCTCAGCCCCTCACCGCTGTGGGTTCGAATCCAGTCTGGGCACTTCGGATTTTTCAAGTGAGGAAACCTTCAAGCTGGCTTGCTGTAGGTCAGTGGTTCTACCCTGTGCACTCTGTGCCTGAAAGTGTACAGAGGTCCCCCGGGGTCTTCCTCCACCTGTAATGAACTGGATGTCGCGATATGACTGAAATACTCTTAAAGAGATGTTAAATTCCTAATAAACCAACAAAAGAGACAATCCTTTTTATATGGCAATATAACTTGAAGAAGGATATATGGCATTTGTAAAGGTCAATGTAAGCCATCTGAAATTTTTTTTTATGTAGGTATGCAAAACAATTTTTCCTAATATTCAAACAGTGAAAAATGTTGAATGTTAGTTTACGTCTATGGACCATACTGACAACATGAAACAATAAACAACATTAACCTTCATCTCCACAAGTAACTGACAGCTTTACCACATGAGACAGTGGATGGAAATATCTAAACATTTTGCAGCAATGACAAAAATCACTCATCACAAAGATGAGACCAAGCAAGTCTTAAACCTGTCACCCATGGAATGAAAGGTCAGTTACTTTACTCTTTAGCTTGACTTACAATTTATCTGTAACCTGTTAATAAGTTAAATGTTGTTTTCCTGTTCCTCCTGGATAACTTGAACAAGTTAAGTAGTCTACTGATGGGGTGGAAAATTGGAAAAGAGCTTTTCTCCAAACTATTAACATAATGGAAAGAGAGCTCAAGAGCCAATCAATTACTGCCACATCTATTATCAAAACTTACTTTGAATATTGTATCCATCACAATTATTTTTGTAGGACCCCATTTTTCTATATGATTTAATACCTAATATTTCAACATTTCCAAAAACTCGAATATTCAATTTTTTCTCTCTTTTAAAAAAAAACTAAACAACAACAAGAGCTGTCAGTGGACAGGATTCTCAACAAGTCAAAAAAATAACTGTAAAGAAGCAAGACTATACACTGATGTTTCTCTAAATGCTACAGATAAAATAATAAACAAAAAGACAGAGGTACAGTTTTTCTACATTGCACCTTCTCTGTCTGTCTTGTACTGACATAAGAAAATCAGTCAAATATCTTAAATGCTTAAGGAGTTATACCCTGTACAAGAAAGAAAGTTGCACTTCTTAAATACCAGACTTCCTTTTTTGTTCCTCAAGTCAATTATAAAATTTCTATTGAATAGCTTTAGTACCTTAGGAGTAGAGCTCCAGAGAAGTGAATATAGGGGAATAACAAGCTGACTGTGCTCTCAACTTACAAAACTGACCACTGGTCACACTATAAACAAAGGGAAATCCCTCAAACAATATTGAATTATTTTTAATACTTCAGGGGTTATGTCCCTGGCAAGAAATGATAAATAACTCTACATAAATTACAATCAGAGTTATAGGGTGGGGATGGGGTGGGGGGGGGGGAGGGGTGTTTAACATTGCATTTCATCTTTCTGTTCTATAACCACTTATGAAATTTCAACTGAAAATCTTTAATATGTAAGGCTTATGCACCGGAAAAGAAAAATGTAAAATGGGGAATACTGTATTTACCGTACGTATTGGGACGGCAAAAGATAATTAATTTTTTCAGTATCCCAATATTTAAGATTTGAAATCAAGAAGTGTCCCAAAACTGAACCATTCTCTATTTGTTTCTATCATAAATATTTTTTCCAACTCAGTTTTGACAATTTTGTAAACATCGTAGTTTTTGTTTCAGTTCGCTTATTAAAGCAAGAAAAAGAATAGGTGATGTTAAATATATATAAGGAAAACAGACTCCGCCCCCTGGCGGCCTTGTTTTTTTACAGATCAAAATAATTTAAACAATCTTTGTAGAGGGTCACACAAGAAACATTTATGCCAATTCATTTTCAAATCTGGCCATTAGTTTCGGAGAAGAAGATTTTTTAAGTTTTCACTATATACATGTAAGGAAAAC
>JAULCC010060756.1:0-10901 GCA_032358795.1 Nuttallia obscurata | reverse complement strand
TGAACAACACCTTCGCTATGTTATTTGCAAATGTCTACATAAAAATGTTATTTGCCGGACAAAAAAGTTTTACTTTTAGTCGCAGTGGTTTTGACCTTCAGCAAACGACATGTATATGGTATCCGACGCATCGATATACGGTGGTGATCATTTGTGGCGAGTCATTATGCAATCACATTTATGGCCCAGACACACGGTTTTCGTTTTTTAGCTGACATATGACATTTTACCTCTGTGACCTTGACCTTATAGCTACATACACGGCTGCTTGGCAAGTCATAAATATTATCATGTTGTGGTGAACATTATGCAGAAACAAAGCGCGATCCTATCATGCATGCAAATCATAGTCTCTTATTACCTTGAAATCCTTACGTTCGACCTTGACATTGACGCTATAGACACATGTAATGAACACAATACATTGTCTTGATATGGTGCACATATCTACCATATCATTTGAACTTATTTCAATGTATGATAGGTATGTCTCGGATAGGAAATTTGGAATATAAGTTTGTTATAAGAAACTCCTACCTCGACTTGATAAGGTGTATAGATCTAATTGTGTAAGGCTGTTTAAAATATCTTTGTCCATAACAAACTTACTGCCTGCCCGTCCATAAATACTTCCCGCCCTCCCAATCATGTAATCATAGAGGATATTACATAAATGTCTTTTCAATATTTATATCATAGATATGAAAAGAGTTGACTAAAATCATATGACACGAGTCTGAGCGAGTGACATATGACTTTAGTCAACGAGTTTCATAAAACTGATATTGAATAAACATGAATGTAATATCCTATTTATCACATAAAGAGAGATTTTTAAGGAAATTGCACAACTATGCACACTAGACAAAACATTCCTCGTATATGTTTTTGCCGTTTAAAGCGGGAATTACGACGCGACGTATTAACGACACCCAGACGACAATGATGTCATATGCAACGTCATCATATGGTACCTCTCTAAGCGATTGAGCGTGTTTATCAACCGGTTTCAAGTTATATTTATGTTACTTGTTTTCACGAAGTCATATACATTTGCATATTATATGCACGGTCATGTCATACGATATTTACGGCACGACAATATCTACACGTTTCTGTGATAAATATTCTAACTGCAACGCACACCGGCTTTCCCCCTGTTTACCACGTTTCGCATTAGAGGCTTCTAATTAACACCGTTCGTTTTTCTACTTTGAAAATGTAAATCTCAAATTATTTCTTTTTTTAAACTAGTGAAATAGTCAGTCCTTTACATCTTTTTGGTTTTTAGATCTAGCTGATCTAGTTAACATGAGTATTAAACAACACCAACTACGAAAACAACGATAAACATATTTTATTCGTTACAATATCTGTTTTTGTACAAAATAATGAATGTGATATTCTTTACATGAGCTATATGATTAAAGACAAGCATCATTAAAAAACACATTATAAATGACATGTTCTGATGATCAATTCAACAGTTTGCTAGAAAAATCTTTGTGTGAAACAATACCATAAAGCAGAAACTTAAGACCTTATTTTTTTTTGTTGCGAAACATATCTGCTTTATGAACATGCGTCCATTATGATCGGGGTCTACATTGTTAGCTACACTGTAGTCTATGCAAAATTATATTGAAAGTTCGCTTCATCAACAATTTCTGCAAGCATCTGGAATATTTCATGATGGAAAAGCTTTTCTGGCTTAGAAAAAAAGTTCTGTCACGATTTTCATTTAAATATAACAATAGACAATATCATATCGATAATGGTGTCAATGAAAAAATAAATTACTTAAATGTACCGAGGCAGCGAAAGAAAAACTAAAGTGATGGAAATGAAGCGCAATGCCTTTGACAACTACTAAACAAAGATATATATACGGTGATATATTAACAAACATGACTCAAATACTAAATACTGTATATATATCTAGAGACACATCAGTTCTGGTTGCGAAGCAGAAGTTGGTGCTGAGGAAAAAAGGAAATCAAAATAATGAAAACCACGATGCATGCAATACTTTTACATAATACTACCAGAAATCGGTATACATTTTACGATAAGAATACCAAAGTTGCAGTACGCTATGCCTGAAATATACCTACGTCGATGTGCACTAAACCAGAATGAAACTGGAGTCGCTGTACACTAAACCAGAATGACACCCTAATTGCTGTACACTATATCAAACTGACGCCCAAATTGCTATACACTATATCAGAATGACACCGAAGCTGCTGTACACTATGCCAGAATGAAACTTGAGTCGCTGTACACTAAACCAGAATGACAGCGAAGTCGCTGTGCACTGTATTAGAATGACGCCCAAATTGCTGTACACTATATCAGAATGGCACCGAAATCGCTGTACACTATACCAGCATGAAACTGGAGTCGTTGTTTACTATAAAAAGAATGATATCGAAATTGTTGTAAACTATATCAGAGTGATTCTTAAGTCGCTCTACATGAATGAATGAATGAAAATGAGGTTGCTGTACACTTAAAACAAATGACACCGAAGTTGCTGTACACTTAACAATATGACACTTTAACAGAGTGAGTCTGGAGTCGCTGTACACTTGACCATTAAAATACTGAAGTTGCTGTTCATTATACCAGAATGATATCGAAGTTGCTGCACACATAAGAATAGTACTTAAGTTGGTGTACACTTTCCAGAAGGATATTGAAGACGGTGTACACTATCCTAGAAGTATACCGATGTTGCTTCATCTTTACCAAAGTGACACTGAAGTTGCGGTTTATTCTACCGGAATTATATGAAAGTCGTTATAATATTTACATGAAGGATTTTGTAGCCGAATTCCTCATACCAGAAAGATACTGAAGCCGATGTTCAATATACCAGAATGTTACTGAAGTCAGTTTATAGTGTACACCATTCCAGAAGGATGCTGAAGCTGATGTACACTTTTCCAGAATATTATCAAAGTTACTTTACTCTTTACAAGACAGTTGCTGCACACTGTATCAGAATGATATCGAAAAAGACATACTTATTTCTAAGTGGTACAGATGATGTTTTGCTGTTTACCGGAACAACATGTGTGAAAGTTTTCATACTGTATATATTTAAGCTTTGAAGTGAATGAACTTCAAATGTGGTTATATTTCAAAAGTTTCAAAACATCTGCCAAAGTCAGTAAATATAACACAATATGACTGAAAGAGGTATCTTTCACACAAAGTCACTGAAAGCAGGCTAAGAACGTCTACACCGAGACTAAGGGTAAGCTTTAGAGGTAAAATTACTTATTTTGAGTGACTTTTTGCAATTATTACCACAGGTTCCAGTTTTCAGTATTCAATATCCTAGGCCATATCTGGAGTGCAGTAGCTTAAAAAATTATATTAAAAAAAACTTTTCCCTTGGATTCACTGCGATTGTTGATGATCGGTTCGCGAAATATACTTGTGTTTATATTGTTTTTCGATTTTTTTTTGTGGTCATACTCTGAAAAGTAGTATTACTGTGTCGATCAAAAACGCCTTTCTTGAATAATTGTCATTTACAAGTCCCACCAAGATCATGGCAAAATTGGCGATACTTTTCACAGATTTAAAGAGGCTAATGCTCCTCTATGGTCAACGCGAAGCTTTCAAAGTATGATATTTAACTATATATGAAACACATTTAGAACAAATCTTATCAATAATATTAAATGAAATGTTGAATTCGTTTCTGTATGTTTTCCTGATTTGAAACACTTAAAATCAAACGAAACGAAACACTCCTCAACGATCACGTTTGTTGAAGAAGTGTTTGGTTTGATTTTAGAAAACAAATTATGTTAATTTAAACTTATTTTGATTGTCTCATGCATTAATCTTGGTTACATATGTCTATGATTTCTTGGAAGACCAGAAAGTGAATTGTCCAAGGATACGTCCAGCCGAGGGTATCTTTCAACGTAAAATCCAATTTTCATACCACCGACTATCGTGGTTCTCCAAGACACTGTTCTGTTAAGATTAAAAAAAGAAAAAAAATCATTTTACAAAACTTTTGTTCACAAGATAGCCATATATCACAGGGGAGCTACTTACAATTCAGTGATTAAAAATAAGTTTGTTCTTCTTCAAAAACTGTATTTACAGGGGAATCGATTTCTTCTTCAAGCCAACCGGCTTCGTCCTTTGCAACTTGTTCTTTATCATCTGTAACATCTGCGGTTTGTTCAACGTTTTCAAATACGTTGTCATCAGCGATTTCGTCCTGGGAGACTTCCAATGCTTGTCTGTCGATGATATCATCTGTAGTGGCCTTATCCGGCTTCAGAGGTTTGAGTGTATTTTCATCGGCATCAAGAACTTGTGCAGAGAACCTTACTTGTTTAATATCATAGTCAGGATTAGGTTCGTCGTCGTTCACTTTCGATTCGTCTTCCGCGTCTTCATCTGGAAAGGCCTCATTTACAGGTGACTGTTTAGTGTTTTCAATGTCTGATGCGTCAAAACTGTTTCTAGCATTTTGAAAAAAGCCGACATTCACGTAACATTGGTCGGTATCATTTACATTCTCTGTTGGCTCCAGATTAGCACTTGCTTGTTCTTCTGATGAAAATGCTTCATTTACATAAACATGGGTGTCATTTGCATTCGCAGTGTTGTTGTCGTTGTCCAGACTCACCAGTGGAGCGCCATCGTCTATATTGACTGCTTCTGGTGCTTCATTTACAACAGGAATTGTGTCCTCTTGTTCTAGTCTATCTGATAAACTGTCAAGACTATCTATCACGTCTCTAACTGTAGTATTCGACGTGGGATCTATTGCTGAGACGGGACCGTTCTGAAGTGAAGCATCAGTGTATGATGGATTCAGAGTTTCAGCTCTCATTACTGGGTTTACGGCCGAAACTGTAAGAGCAGGGCTGCGTGGTGATTCGATCGAACCCAGATCCTAAAATTCAGATAAAACTTATAAAATGTTTGATACTTATATTTAAAAAAGAAAAAAAATTCAAATTTCATTAATTCTGATTAAAACCCAATTCAATACCAATCACTAATCAAATGAAAACATTCTTCTGCATCAAACCGACAGATTGTTTATAGACTGTATAGTATTTACACAGGGCCACCAGTAAGGAAATGGTAAATGTTAAAAATAACTGATATTTAACAAGAAGCATGACATTGCTGACAAAATTCATATTTGACACGAGGAAAGCGTATATGCATATCCCTTCAACTGGTTATTAAGTTCAAACACGTTGTTGCCAAACATTTGTACGATAAACAGACAGTATTCCTACTTAGGTATATTACGATAAATCAGTTTACAAATATATAATCCACGGGGTCGAACCGCAAGTTCGTTTAACTGAATATTTAACAAATTTTTAAGCATTATTAATTAAGAGAAATAGTCTCAGTCATATAGCATTATGATTATTATAGCATTACTTATAATAATAAATCTGACGTACAAGTATGCCTTTACAGTGTGGGTTACCTGTGATTTAACGGATCCGTTATAATCCGACGTCTCATCGTCCATTCTGACACCGATCTCCTGTGATTCGTACAAGGAACTGTTCCTGGTCATATTTTCATACAGTTGTCTATATCTTCTTTGACTGAAAATATACAAGTTGCTGTTAATGAGGTTGAGATGTTTTGTGACAATGTAATGAAACATATGGGCGGTCTTTACACATATATTGAAGGTATGGATGGTGAGAACATATATAAGGACCAATATGGATATGCACATAGTTATGATGAAACAGGTTGAAACATAATGTTACCAGGGATTTCAAAGTGGACTGGTTCACAATTTATTTATTAAAGATTATTGACAGCAAGGCTATGGCACTACCTAGACTAGCAATTTTTCACTAGCTGATGATTATATCTATAGTATTTCCGTACCACTGGAGCAACTAAATGTTGTCTCAAGGACTGCTAACATTTATATCTAAAGTACTTCCGTACTGGGTCACTGGAACACCTACATGTTGTCTCCAGGACTGCTAACATGTGAGTGCCGAATTATCATTATTAGATCGAGGCGTTAGAGATGTGCGGGAAAGAGATAAGATATTTCTAATTGCACGCGTGCAAAGTGACCACTTACTCACCAAACCTGTTAATCAGCCCTCACACCCTTTATATGGAAAATATGAATGTATGTAACATATATAATAAAATAAAAACTATGAATGGTGGTAACACGTATATGAAGAATATGAGTGGCAGTCTATTTACACGTTTAGGGACAAGCATGGATGTTCTTAGGTACACGATAAGAAAGTTAATTGCTTGCATAGGGACAAATATTGATATATAATAAAATATGGAAGGTCGTCACACATATATATCAAACATGTGAATGGTGCTGTCATGTGTCAAGACAAATATGTATGGATTCACATATATAATGAACCTTTAGACATAGGCCATTTTGTGCATTTATCTTTGTATGTAAGTGTTTGTGCTGAATTGTAAGCTGCATATATAACTTGACCTTGCTTGGTTATGGGTGTAAGCTTGGCCAACAATGTTTAAACATGCATTAGAAAGTAAAAAAATACCCATTTACGCGCACGTACACTCATATCCTAACTATGTTTTTACCTATTATATGTTCCTTTGGGTTAGTCCACATTACGCAATACAAGAGGATCATGATATTTTTGTAAACACCCGCTTGTAAAATACTCCTTTAAAAACAAAATATGTAGGCTAACCTCAAAGACTCAATTTGAACAATCTTGAGTAAGGACCTGTATACCAATTAGCCTACAGAATATATAAGCCGTGACATTTATGGTTTCAGATTTGCCCTGCACACTATGTAAAATAGGGAAGAGATGATATGTAAAGCACATTTGAACATATGTATATGAAAACGGTGCTATAAAAATGTTGTAAAAAAATAATAAAATTTGAGCCCTTAGGGTCACCATTTGAACAAAATTGATAGGGGTATATGATAGTACATTAATAATATTTAAGGTCTAGCACTTATGGCCTCTGACAAGAAAACGTCAAAATTAATTTTTGCTTTTTAGCTCTGGCGGCCATGTTGTGCATTAGAGCGGAAAGATTTGAACAAAATGGAGAAATGTTAATAAAATGATGTTTCAGAACAAGTTTGAACAAAATTCCATCAGTATTCCAGGAGAAGATGACGAAGGGTGGTCAGGTGAGATGATTTTCTTTTTTAAAATCCACTCACGATATTTTATTATTTCCTATTTTTCTTCTTAGACCGCTGAAGAAATCATGTTGATATGAGGATTGTTTCATCATAAAATGTAACCGAGTTTTATATTTGAGACAACACTTGTCCTTTTTCTTTGCATACCTATTGAATTGTCTGTGTATAATGATGATAGCTAGTACAGTTCCGAACAGAATAACAATCGCCATTACTATCAGTGCTATTTCCGGAGCTGTCAAGCCGGTGTCGGATGTTTCCGGTTGTGACGTTTGGTCACGTGATTGATAAAATAACGACCTGATGGCTTCGTAATGCATAACAACGGCTCTGAAAATAAACATTAGTAGCATCAGTTTATATATTAAATAGGAAAGTGTCATTAAGTAAGAACATTTATACGTGGAGTCGTACGCTTATCACATTTAATGAATGAATCAAATTTTAAGTAGATACAGTTCATCGAGGTTCATTAATACTACAGGTTACCATTTCCAAAAATACTGGTTTTCCTCGCGGTTTGTACCCTTTGTATTCTACTTTATGAGTTATTGTAGGACAACATTTATGTCAAGTTAAGGTGATTTCTCTGAAACAAAAACTATCTAAATGTGTCTGACAGTTAAACTAATAAAATCAGTGTTTTTGTGAGTCAAAAAGTAAGATTTAAAAAAAATCAATGGAGAAATCCTTTTTTCTTTTTAAAAATCTGTTTTCCGAAATCTGTTTTGATTTGAACGGTTGCATTTGTTAGAGTAGTAGTATTTACTCGTCTGTGTTTTAGACCACACACACTTTTTGCAATTCGGAACGTCTCAGCTATTTTCCAGCAAAAATGAATTTGATTACAAGCTTGCCGGACACAGTAGAGTGGTTACGATTGACAATTCGCGTGTTTTGATTAGTTGAGTATATAAGATGGCGTCGGTATTGAAAAGTTACATCGTTAGATAAACATGTTACGTGGTACTCTTGTTATCAAAGCTTATCACCTGTACTTGGTTTTTCTCTTACCATACATTTATTTCCTGTTTCGCATAAAAAAACACGACAGCTTGAACAAGAAAACCTTCTTAAAGTACTCTTACCAAAGAAACGGAAATACGTTTCACTTGATCGACTATGTCTTGTACATTACGATCGATAGAAGATATGGAGGATATCTGATGGGTTTTCACTTTATATAAAATTTTATTAGACGAGTACAGGCATCTTTATAAGCGAACCTCTGGCGAGCTTAATAAAGGATCCAGGTCAAGTCTTATAAAATTTGATATAAAGTGAAAACGAATCTGATATTCTTTTTATCACATGACAATACAACAAGATATAAACAACATTTTTCTTATTCATTTTATGACGTCATCTGTTCTTATGTGTAAAGTGTTGTTTGTATAAGAAAATACGTGATGATTATATTACACCGGAAATAAGCAACATCATGTGATAAATAATTATATGCAATCTGTGTATATCTTAAATGTATTACTACAATGGAATATAGAAAATAAAAATAAGTTTCACCTACTCGATTATTTCTTGCTGGTGCACACTGGGATCAACAGCAGATATAAGTAGGTGCGACCTGTATGTATCATAAATTGATCATTATATACTGGAATGTGATTAAAAGCATATCAGTAAACTCTGACAACATTTTGCTAACTTATGACAAAAGCTGTGGTATGATATCTAATTTGCCGACTAAACATTACACACTACAAGGTGATCAAAGTATGAATTGAACTCTGCTTTGAATATACAAGAAGAATATTTATATAAACCAATTCTACATTAGCTATGCAAACAAAATCATATGATGAAACATTATTCAATCTAGTTCTCAAAATTTCTAGACTCTAAATTGCTTTCGATTGCTGCTCTAATTCTATAATCTAAATCTACAAAAAATTGAAATATGCTAAATAGATGAGACTCAATTACATTTCTACGTGTGTTTAACCCTTAGCCTGCCGAACAAATGTCGTCTGTTTAAACTGTCGTCTGCCTAGATTTTAAAATTCATAAGATTCGCCCAATATTTGGAGAAACAATTGGCCGAGCGTCAAACAGCTTAGGTCCTGATTAGACGCCGAGTTCATCTGCGTCTAATCTGGATCCAAGCTGTTTGCAAATTCTATCACGGTCACCCTTAACAGGCTAAAGGTTAAGAGAAGTTCACAGTCACTGGGTAAATTATTTCGATGTAAACACAAGACGAAACAAGCTATACTTACTTCTCTGTATTGGAGCCAAGTATTACATCTACCTCGCTAATCTTTATAGAAATGTTAAGAATTTCCGAAATATCTCTAAAATGTAAGAGAAAACATGTATTTGAATGCAGACAGTGGCATAAACATTTCAATGTCAATGTACAAATACCAAGTACTACCTAAACTTGGTACTTTGAACAAGATTACGTCACATGTGTTTTTTTAGTTAAAAAGGAACCAAACGGTTCGTTTGTTTCTTGATAGAAATTTCAATAGCGTATCAATGTATAAAAGTTAAAGATAAAAGAAAAAAAAACAAATGGAAGAATAAATTGCTCATATTTGCAAATAACTCTCCGCCATACGGTGTTCTAAGGTAACGACATAACTATGTCGTTATCTCAGCATTAATTATGTCAGCTTTCTTGAAGAGAGTGTACACTAATGGGCGATAATGTCGGAGTGTTCATTCTATGATCGTCAGTTCGATTTCACTAAGAACGCATCATTAAACAAGCCACGTTATTTGTGTTGATTACCACTGGTTCTATCCAGGAAGCATTTAACCCTTAGCCTGCTGAACAAATGTCGTCTGCTTAAACTGTCGTCTGCCTTAATTTTGAAATTCATCAGAATCGCCCAATAGTTGGAGAAACAATTAGCCGAGTGTCAAACAGCAAAGATCCGGATTTTAGACGTCTAGTTACTCTGTGTCTAATCTGGATCCAAGCTGTTTGTATATGCTATCTCGGTCGCCCTTAGCAGGCTTAAGGTTAATAAATAACGCCGTATGATTCAGAGAAGTACAGCTTTGAGTGAATCACGCCGTATGCTACATATAAGTACGAGGAGATTTGACTCAAACTGCTGCGGGTTGTCTCTATTGCTCTGTGGGGTAATTTAATAATAGTCGTTGACAAGAAATCACGTGACCCTTCAGCTGCAGAGGTCAAACATTCGAATCCCGCTCTGGTCATTCAATGTATCATGCAAGTACGTTTTTCAGCTGTCTTGCGAAAGGTCGGTGGTTACACATGGGGGTTTACTACGACTAGGACAAGATGGAAACGTCGCTGTGTGATATGTACGGTGTCAGTGAGATATAAAAAAAACAAATAACTACATTAAAGATTCTTATAAAGATAGCTGTTCCTCTGTATATAATTAGACCTGTTATCTTTTGTGTCAGATAACGTGAAAGGAAATTAGTTTAACTGCTTCAACTTCTATTAGCAATGATGATAAGTACGATGAATACAAAAAATGAGGCTAAGCTATTGATTTTGAGTGAATTTTCACAAAAAGTGTTGGAGAGTGCTAGATATCGGACAATTTAATTTCCGTTAAAAATTAACAGGCATAAGAATATGATACATTTGCGTATGGTATATGGCTAATTTACTTTAATACATTACTTCTCAAGTTTTGTTTGCATGTTTTCTATCTCCTCCTTGAGTAGTGGTGAACTAATTGGCACATAACTTTCC
>JAULCC010060645.1:0-14835 GCA_032358795.1 Nuttallia obscurata | reverse complement strand
TAACCAGTCGTATCACAGTCTTTTACACGAACAAGGAGAATTGACCATCATTCTGATTCGTGCCTCCCTTATGTCTGTTATATTAATGTAGTTTTAAACGTCATTTATGTCTTGATAGTTTGAATAGTAAAAACATTATTAATTATTTCTATATCTTTTTCTGTCAATAGTTAAAGTATACGTTGGTTAAAGTCAACCTTTGTAAAAGACGGTTGGATATCCATGGGATTAAGGAATCCGATTTGAGGGCTGGCTAGATTCAATGTTTAACCTTCTTAGGAGTCTGTTTTAAATGACCGTTTTGTGAGCCACCAGCCAGTTAAGTAAATGGTTATATATTACACTATGTTTGATGCCTGACACTATGAACAAGGAACTGGAGAGTATGGTTCTATGAGGTGGCTCAAACAACTCCAGACTGGCTGTGACACTACAATAAACAAAAACCTTACTTGACCATTAATATTTGGCGAGGGCTTTTCAATAAAATAACTTTCACATATAACTATCATATTCATTTTACTGAAATAATAATTGCATTATTACATATAGAAGTACAGGTAATAATAATATTTATAGTATGATTAATGATAATGATAGTATGATTAATGATAAATGTCATGATAAAAATCTACTAAACAATAATGTCGAACTGTCGCTAATCCAATTACACGACAGGACACGGTGTAAACACACTGACGGGCAAGTTCATATCAGCTACAAATTGGATTAAGTTTATGAAATTTTGATTGATTTTCTGGCGAACAGAAACACTTTGGTCATATTTCAGGCATTTGTTGCAATGGGTTTAGTTAAGACTAATTGTGAAAGACGTCGCGGTTGTTTGTCAATCACAAAAAGTGTTTATTTAAAGCCATAATAAAATTCAAAAGCGGTAAGAACCGGTAAGAACTGCCATGGGCTGCGGTGCTACTTGTGAAGCCCAAGGAAAGTGGTTTTGAACTCCCGTGACTCTAGATCGAGGTAAAACACAACGTCTGAACCAACCAGAACCAGTTTTAAACCGGTTAGAACTGGTTTTATCGGGTTTTTGGTACGTCAAAACTGACGCGAATCCTGCCAATGGCCGCGGTAGAACTGGTGAAGCCCCAGGAAAGTGTTTCTGAGCCCTCGTGACTTTAGGTCGAAGTAAGACACATCGTCTGAACCGGCCAGAATCAGTTTTAAACCGGTCAGAACCGGGTTGATCGGGTTTTCGGTACGTCAAAACTTACGCGAACCCTGCCAAGGGCCGCGGTAGTACTGGTGAAGCCCCAGGAAAGTGGTTCTGAGCCCCCGTGACTCCAGGTCGAAGTTAGACACAGAGTTCATGGTCTTTTCATTAAAAGTGAAGATTTTCTAAATTTAATTACTTTTATTTTTTTTGTTATTTTCATTCATTTTCCTAATCATTGTTCTTAACCTACAAAGCTCGCTGACAAAAATGAAAGTGCCATCCGCTAGGCCCCGCCTTATAGAAACAATATTTATTGATTTAAAATTTCAGCTCGGATAATGCACACCTTGGTACTCGATATATATTGAATAAGGTTGTAAATTATTTATCATTCAGAAATCAAGATAGAAAGTGTGGTAAATCAGTATTACTGTTTAGACTTAATTACTGCAAATGCCTGCACAATTATAAGATATGGTATTACTTTAATTGACTTTAGAAATTAGACCCTCACCATTAAAGAACAATTGATTAAAGATAAGGATTGAGAAAGGAACTCGTAATCTCTGCATTAAACAATTTGCATTTGCACATAGTTATTGCCTATGCTATCACACATTGCCTATGATATCAGTGTAAATGTACTCCGTCGGTATACAACGGAATACAGTATAATTCACTGTAGCAATCTATCTGATCATACTGAATATTGAATATAGATAAGGAATATTTACTTATGACAATAAATAAGAAATGTTTCCTCATAAATTTAAATATGTGTTGAAATGTATGGTCACTGGTATTTTTCCCAATGGCTGGCTCTTTCTTTCCATTTCATCAAAAGTATGTCAGGGTGTTTTTGTCAAATGTTATACATTATCAGAAATAATCTATTTGTTAAGTATTAGTTCATATTTATATTTCTCTCAGTATAATACTAAACGGGTTCGTATCATCGGATACTTGATGTAAAGTTGTAATTCCAAAACTAAACATTGAAAATATAGTTTTATGTACTGTTTAAAATTCAAAGATGGAATAGCAAAAAGAAAAAAAAGAACTACAAAACAACAACAATTATTTAATAATAAAATTATTTTATAAACATACACGGTTTTATACTTTTGAAATTCATCGTCTTAAAAAGGCAATCTTAGGGCAGTTTTTATTTTTAAAAGAAAGATTAGCAAAAACTACATGGTTTGGTTCTTTATAAATATATATGTGTGTATAGTTCTGTAAAATATTTCGTATATGGTTTGTGTAAAATATGGTTAATATTTTCACAGTCGTCCCTTATAATTCTTTGAAAGAATGGCTGTGTACATGTGACTGTGATATATGTTGAATTGTTTTATTACTTGAATGTACACGGATGAGGTATAATAATAATAATAATAATGATAAAAATGTTAATAATGTTACTAAGCCTGAATAAGTGAAATGAACAAAAAACAATTAAGTCACGTTAACGGCGGTACTTAAAACTTTGGCAGATAACGTATTTGTAATTAATAACTTTGCAGTTGCATTTCGAAGTTTGTAATATCAATAGTTTTATTGTGCCTTGTTTCTCAATATACAAGAGCAATTTATAGCAGTGTAAATAAATCAGGTAGAATAAGAAAATAACTCCTTGAAGCCATACTAAAGCTTTAAAACGTGCATAATCTTGACATTATTTATAACTGAACTTGTGTAGTTTACTATGTGAAATTTCATCCAGGTTTTGTTATCTATAATTCTATGTGTTTATTTCTGAGTTTGATATGAAAGTATTCTGAGGTATTGCTTACATTCTGCAGCTCGGTAGGTATTTCGGAAACCCTCTGTTCGCGGCGAAATGTCACGAATGGGTATCTTAAAGTGATTTAATTAATGATTTGTAGTACTAAATGTGTGCCACAAAGCGTGTGATATCATTGTGGATGTGAATATTTGTAAATAAGCAACTTCCGATTATTAATGCGGGTCCGGTTGCTTCGACAGTGTCCAGAATGTCAACAATGACGTGCTGATTAATACTCGGGTTTAAATTAGTTATTGGTTGTTTTAGTATTTATAGCAGCACAGAAAACATTTAGAGACCAAATATTGCGATATACGCTTACAACTCGTTTGTCTTGCAAAACAGAAAGATTATTGCAATTGTGAGCTTTATTTTGATTGAAACTAAATTTTAAATATTTCAATATCCAAAGTCATTGTTGGTCACAAATTGTAGATTGTGAATTATCATCACATGCTTTACTTTTCAATTTTAACATGTGGCCATTAACAAGAGCAACGTGCACTTTTAAGCATTTCGGACATGGTATATGAAGAGGTAACGGTAATTTTTTACATTTTCTTGTGTAAACAAGCTGAGAGCTCTATGGAAGATTATATATTTTCCAAATGAAATTAAAGAAGTTTGCAGATTTATACAGAACTTTATTCAGAATATTTCCTTTAGGTTATCAGACCATGATGTTGTACACGATGGAATACAGATTTCACATATATGGCTGAAACAACAACAACGGCTGTATACCCAGTTCTCTAACTCATTTATTATACTAATTCATAGATATTCCAGATGAGGAGAAGGTTTTTTTAACACAAAGAAGGAAAACATTTGATCAATTTTATTGACTGTATTACCTGTGACTTTTTAGTATTAAATACATATTACATTAGATTGGATACTGTAGATACACATTCTTCTTGTTAACCAAATATTAATGATTTGTTTTCTGTTATTTTGTCATAACTTTTTAAATTATTCCCTCGACCGTTATATCGTAAAACATACATACTATGACATGCAGAAATAAAAAGCCTTTAACCATATCACAGAATATCATGACACTATACATGTATTCTGAAATAAACATGAGCTGTATCATGTACTAACTATTTGATGTTTGAATGGAATTTATTCAGTTTTGTAACAGGCGGCTGGCAAACAATGAATATATTTAAGTCCTGTCTAAATCTCAGTCAAAAGTGAATTAAGCTTTGAAAATAAGACATATATGGATTTGTGTTCTGCCTTTATACAGTTCTGTTATTTGCCTTAGGACAAATTTGAGAACAACTCCTGAAAAAACTGTCTTATAGCTGCAATAGGATCTTCCAATACTTGCTCCAACGATATTCTTTGCCAAAAAAGTTGAACCAGTTCTGAGGCATTCCCAGATAGAACCTGATTGACAATGTCTTGAAATGAAGAACAAACACCCAAAACATGCAGTTTTCTTACACCTACTAACAACAAAGCTATTTCTGTCTCATCCCGTTTGATACCGAGTTCCACCGAAAGTTGCTGGTTTGTGTACCTCCTAACTAAAGCTTCTCTCAGTTTCTTGCTCCTCAACAAGCACGAGCTTCCCTCGCGTATGCATTCTTCTAAAAGGGGCAACAAAGTAAATCTGCTTTTGTTGTCAATTTTGTTAAGGAGATTCCGCTTTGAAATCATGTAGCTCGGTAAAAAGTTTCGTTTCAAACAGGTCTTCAAATATATCAAACAATCAAGAAACCGTTCGACTAAAGTGTTTACCCGAAACTTTTCTTCTTTAACAAGTTCTGCAATCCATAGTATCACATTTTTTACAATGTAAGATGTCATAGAATCACAACACTTCTTCAACACCTCCTTAGTAAATACTTTCAGTAAAATATAAAGATGTGTCTGAGGCAGATTGAGATGTTCAATGAGCTTAATTTCAGCTTTAGTAAAACATATTCTCCATTCCAAAGGATGAGTCGGACTATTCTTGTCTCCAACGGGAACAACGTGTGCGTCCAATTCTGACAGCTCTTGTAATAAATGTTGCGGAGGCCAACCGTGGTGTCGTTTACGTGACAAATAAGATTGGAATATGCTAGGGCATTTGCACTTGAAAGTTAATACATTATCACTTAGATTATCAATTCCAAATGCTCTATGCACAAACGACATTGAGGGACCTGCTCTGGTTTGCTGTATCAATCCATTTACAAGCGGAAAGCTTTGAAACATTTCAAAACCGTTGCTAAATAGAGAGGACCATAACTCAATTAATGCTTCACTTGATATATATTTATTTCCGCTTTCAGACTGAATTGATACAGTTTCGATAATTATTTGTAAGACTATCTGAGCAAATCCATCAGTCAATACATTCCTATTTAATCTACCTCCATGCCTGTCAAGACGCAGAAAAGTATAACCCGGACTCGTATCTTCCAATTCCAGTTTGAAAACTGTTGTATTCCTCATATCATTATGGATGTCATTGCCCTCGAAGCAGATAACTTCATCAAAGATCATCATTACGTCTGTGTCACTTTCAAGGGGACTTGTAACCCCTTCTCTTTTACTTCCAGCGATTGCTATCGTAAATCCAGAATTTAATAACTTATTTATGTTCATCGTTTGCTCGATATACTTTTGATACTCTCTTCTTTGTTGTATGATATGACTATTGTAACCAATCGTATCCAGTGTCTGTGATACGAACACAGAGAAATCTTCACCATTCCCATCCATGCCTACATGTGCAGACCAGTCACAGCGAAATCCTTTTAAGTATTTCTAGAAAAATACAAACGAAACCATGCAGTAACTACGTCAGCTTATTCTTTTCATCTGTCAAAAGTTATTAAAAGTGTAAGAAACAAAATGTCAATCAATAAAAGCATAGATTTTTCAATTTTTTAAATTTCACCCTGAATATATCCTTTCTGTTTGAATACAATTTCATATATTAATTTAAAGCAAAACTATATAAAACTTATTCATGTAATTAAAACATACGTAAATAATAAAAGAAAAATAACAATCATGATAGAGTAAATAAATAAATGATAAAAATAGAACAACAATTACATATTTAAATAATGATACTAATTAACTAACACTTGTTCACCAGGCAAAACAACGACTTATCTACTTTGTAGTTATTATTCACTGGTGTACATTTACTGATGTTGTTCTAATTACATCATTGATTAACCCTCTGTTGTTGTTATTGTTGATGCATTTTCTTACATTTATCATACAGCCCTGACCTGTATTTGTAATACATTAACCTATTTTTGCCTGCATGTTTGGGTGCACACGACACTTTGACATTTGGGATCAGGGCGGATGGTACTGGACCAGATCATGGCGACTCTATATGTGCCTTGATCTGGGTCTGTACTTTTTGCCGATATCCTTCCTCCGGCTGCAAGGCATAAATGCGTTAAAAATATATAATGTATTTATATGTACCACATGCCACATATGTATGTGCTTAGAGATGTGATAAACTGTAAATTGAAAAAAATCTACCAGTATGATTACGTCATATGAAACCAAGTCAACACACATCTAATAAATCGTTAAAATTTGAGTGGTTGTCTCTGTTAATCACACTAGAAGTTTGCTAAAACCCGAAACCAATGGTACATGGCGCATGAGAATGACAGTTATACATCTTTATACCATACATTAGAGGTCAGTAACATGGCATATCTATACATATATAATACGATGATTTTAACCATTTTAGATATTAAACAAATACATATGAGTCCTGCTTAAGTGGATATCAATTTGACAAAGCATAAAGCGCACTTATAATGTGAAAAAAAATTCTATGGCAAAACAGTACAAACCCTGATCAGCCGGTTTCTCAATGGACCCTCAGATATCAGTCTGATTGCGTAGGGCTGCTACAGTTGATTGTACAACTAAAAGGGCTAAGAAATAGAAATATACCTTGTTTTATGTTTGTTGTTTTTTTTTTTGTTGCATTTTATTTGTTTTTATTTGTTTTGTGTTTTTTAATATATGTTTGTCGTAGATAAATGAGATTGGTTTACTTGAATTGGTGAAACGTCTGTAAGCTGTATAATGTTTTGACAGTGGAGAAAAGAATAAAATCAGGGAAACTTGCCCGTAAGAATAGCCGCGTAATTATATATGGAATAGAATAATTCACTGTTGATTTTGTTTCAGTTGAGTTTGGATTATCCTGTCGTGTGCCTCAAATCTTAAAATTACTGGGGTTCCGAGCGTATTCATGTCAAAGGAAACAACAATTAGTGTAGCCCAGGTACGGTTTTGAAATAAACATTCGATTCATGCAGGTGTCTATGGAAGGGTATTTCAGTAAATAAATTATATCTTTCTTTCTTCTACTTCCATCATGCTTACTCAAATTTCTACTACTTGCTACATGCATACTAGAAAAAGATGTAATTTTTTCTGGAATAACCCTTCCACAGGTGTCAAATCACGTACTATTTATAAACGTGTATGTAGTAAATTTACTATGTTCTTGTTACACGGAATATTTCTCAGTCTGTCGATGTAATTGTTCTTAATCGTTTACATTTATTCTATTAATATCGTTAAATCGAACATGCTTATTGGAGTATCATTGGAGTATTATTGGAGTATTATTAACTTTACATTTTAGGATCTATTTCTGCAATTAATTTCCCATATTTCCTTCTGCAAGTGCTGAGAGGGATTTAGAGGATCTAATTATAAACAAAATAAATACATTGTAACAAATTTACTTAATCACTTATTAGGTAGTGTGAACGTAGCGGTGGTGAAATGTTGCGTATATCGTACGCACATGTGAACCGTCCGTATATCGTGCCGTTATAATGCCGTATATACAAAGCCACACTTTCAAATAGTTTAAGGTAATACATTCCATAGCTATAAACATTGAAAATGTGTAAACTATGTAATGATGTTTACATGAGAAAAGTTCCAGAATTATGGAAAACGAAACTAAGGCCGACAACCAGAGCCAACTATATTTCATCATTTTTAATCGTGTATTCTCATAGTATATCGTATTAAAACTACTGTACATGATATTGTATATCGTATCGTGCTTAAACCGTTAACCGTAATGATACGTATATCGTGTATAAGTTGACTGTATAATAACCAGTCGTATTCAGAGTCTTTCATACGAACAGGGAGAACAGTTTTAACCTTTACCTATCCATTTAACTGAAGTGTTATTAGAAAGTTTAAAAATAGAAATGCAGGTAATAATGATATTTATAGTATGATTAATGAAATTGATGGTATGATCAAAATCTACTAAACAGTTTTGTCGAATTCCCGCTAGTCCAGTTACACGACAGGACACGGTGTAAAAACACTGACGAGCAAGTTCACCAAATCCCATAAATATAACCTACAGATTGGATTGAGTTTATGAAGTTTTAGTTGATTAATTTTCTGGCGAACAGAAATAGTTTGATCAAGTTTTAGGCATTTGTTGACAAGGTTTTAGTCTAGACTAACTGGAAAACGTCGCGGTTTTTTGTCAATCACAAATATGTTAAATTAACACAACGAATGTAAGTGAACTCGCCTAATTGGAAGATCTCAAGATACATGTAATATGAAACAACCTTTACAATGCCTGCATGACCTTGCTTATACAATAATGGTGGTTTTGGATAAGTTTCAACAACACTTGATACGTATAAACAAATCTCTGAATTTAACTGCGCAATTTCTATACACCCTTGGTTCATACAAATCGAACAGCTATTACAATCAAGTAACAAACGCAGTTATTCACCCAATACGTGTACATAACAACTGGCAAAATATTTATACATATCAACGTCGTAACTAAAAACCGCCTGTTCTAACATGATTCTCTAGAAAAACTACACACAAAATGGTAAAATAGACAACCATTGTGTTTCCATTATTACCATTTCGTTACCTAGCAACATAGAAACAACACAATAATCATTTCTGCAGTTTCATTATAACTTTACACTAACATTTTGAAATAAACAACCGTACCGATAATGAATAATATCCCGAATTTTAATTATTAGCCGAGTAGTGTGACTTACATTTTCATAGACTGTGTTTCTTTAAATAAATTAATGTCCATCATCTCAAATATACACACACTTGTATACATGGCAGTATATGGTATTTGTTAACAATTATACTGCTACTGGGGAATTGCTGGGGACTTGTAAACAGTGTTGACCCAAACAAAATATAAATCTAAATCATAACAAATATTTAAATGTATATACAATACATGTCAAAGTGAACGTTATTCCTATATACGGTAAAATTAAAGTTGAAAAAAAAGCGATTGTTAACGACATTTTTTTCTATAAAAGATTAAATACAATCGGATTTTTTAAAAATAAAAATGGTCAATACTCGATACGTTTGATTACAAATGACATATAAGGTTACCTACATTTATGACATCAAGGATCCATCCCGTTATTGTTGATACTTTATGGAAGGAAAATCTGTCATAACAGTTTGTCTACTACGCCATTTGTTTCCACTATAATAACCGCCAGTGCTCTTCTGTCCTACCTTTAAAAATCTTAACTCCGAAACAGCCACTCGTTCAATCAATCACACATAGAAAAATATTCTTTCGACTTGAACAGTTCTCATTTGGGGATTATTTAATGTAAACGCTAGTCAATCAGAATTACGTATTGTTACTACCAATATCTTGCGCCGCCCTAAAGGGCGGTGTCTTTTTATAAACTGATGTTTTCTAGATACACATTGAAGAACAGCTATTAAACATTACCATATTCAGAAAATAATAACGCTGTTTTTTTTAGATGTGTTATTGTTTTCCCGATACAAACTTTATACACTATACAAACATTAAACAATTATTTCGTATAAACATGTCGTTAATTTAGTATTTAATATGATTATATATGTTGTATATAATTTGCATTAAACATCACTGTGCGTTTGATGCAATAAATGCTGCTGTTATTGATGAGTTAAAAACAAATTATGATAGATAAATGCCTGGTCTAAAAGACTATGTACATGTTAACACCGTTTATCTAACCCCTCCTTAACTCCTCCTTCCTCATTAGAAATTCCATGACTAAAGGTTCCAAACCGCCGAAGAGTGACGGAAATTAATGCAGGTCTAACCTGTTCAGTCACAATTGCCTAATTAGAATGTCGTCGGGATTTAATTTAACATTCTTATAGTTGAAATTGGGTTGTTGTTTTTATCGCTACATTATTTTTTAAAGTTGCATTTTATTCTGGTCGACCGTTGGATTGCGGTCACATGGTTTCCCTATTCTTGTTTCTATTTTGTATGACGGGTATCAGACTAATACCAATAACACTTCCTGGTGGTAAAAATAAATATGTTATACTTAATCTTTTTGCAGGACTGCATAGAAACTAATCTATGTGAAGCAATCGTAAATATTCAGCTGTCTCCGGAAAGTCCATTCAGAGAAACAAGTTTGTTTGTTTGTATATTAGGAATTTAACGTCGCTTTAACAGTATTTCAATTATATCGCGACGTCCAGTTCATTACAAGTGGAGGAAGACCCCGGGGGACATCTGTAAACTATTTCTGCCACAGAGTGCACCTGGGGAACCACCGACCTACCGCAAGCCAGCTGGAAGGCTTCCTCACTTGAAAAACGAAGTGCCAAGATCGGGATTCGAACCCACAGCAGTAAGGGGCTGAGAGATTGCAAGTCAATGACCATAATCACTCGGCCACGGAGGGCCCCGGGAGTAATAAGATAGCTGAGTTGTTCTTATAGCTTGTAAATGTATAGAAACTTTATTTTCTGCGTATGATTTTATCTATTTATTTTAGTCTGATCATTGTACAAAATAAACATATGTTATCTATATACAAAACAATACACAATGCCATTCAAATATGAATTATAAGAGATTACAAAGTCAGTTAAAAATGGATATCACAGACGCTATGTACATTCTTAAAATATGAATAAAACATTGCTGCAATTCTTACCCTCTACACATCACTGATGCACAGAGAGTTTAAAAAACTATCTAAATTAAAAACAAAATGAAAGAGGAAAACAAAAACCGAGATGTTACTATAAATGCAAGCTAAGATATGTTCTTTAAAAAACCGTTATCATCTCGGATAAAATCTGTTATGAACTGAGTATAGCAATCATATCATGTAAACCAATTTGATATTGCTTAGCATAAAATACTTCTTATACATGTATATACATTAAAAGGGTATATGCCGATAATATAAAGTAAATTATAAAACAAAGCAACAGTAAAATAACTGTCTAATTGTATAATAAAGAATGCCTCGTTCTGAGGATTAAGAAGCAGGTTTTGGCAACCATACGTACTAAAGGTACGGTGGAAAATAAAGCAATTAACTTATCTCTATTATAAAACTTGAAAATGCATTGCAACAATTTATAGCTTAATTGAAAAGGCTCTGTCGTAGACTGGTATACGTTGGACAATATAGTAAAACATGTTGTTCATCTTCAACTACGTTGGTACAAAACGGGCAATATTCTTGCATGTAATGGCCGGTTTGAATAACGACCTTTCTCAATCGTCAAGGGAGCCACGCCGCATCTTAATTTTGAGAGATCTCTATGTGCCAATGGCATCTTGACTGTACAATGATATTCAGTCCCAAAAATATTTTAAAAACCCTGTAAAACCTAAGTGTGTTACGTCCATTTCCACCTGAACCATCTTCTCTGTATATAGACATCTGCCATTCATACATATTACGAACCACCAACCTAACATTTACTTCCTTAGTTAGATCTTGACTCATTATACAATAACGCATATACATGTACTCATCATGATACATATATATCATTATGAGTATATGCGTTACTGTATAATGAGTCATGATCTAATGACTGAAACATATACTTGACGGAGTAACATCAATTTTCACATGAGAATTTTTTCTGCAACACTAGTCAAAAATATGCCTATTTATGTGTGTGTTCAACTGTTTATTTATCGAACTCATATAGACGTTCTATGTAAGTATGCGGGTACGTTTGTTAACACTTAATGTTTTTTTAATCATATATTGATTTACCGGTACTGGATTTGTAGCCAACGCACTGTAAACTTTTAACTATAACCTCTGCCTAGGTCACAGAGTTCTGACATTCGGCACCCCTCAGTCGATGTCGGTACCCTACATATAACCTTGGATGCATGACGTAATCCTCAACTTGGGACTATTTTTAATTTGGGATTTTCCTTCTTAACAACAACACAAATTAATAACAGACGGCGTCGAAACGTAAACCTCTGCGTGAAGGTCAGAGCTTGTCGGCATATTCTAACTGCACCATGACAAAACACCACCCTATTCGTATGTCGTTACTAAGACAACACTAGCTAGGTTAGATATTAAATCTATACCACATCATCCGTACTCTCCGGACCTAGCACCATGTGACTTTTGGCTCTTCCCCACCATTAAATTAAGAGGCTCACGTTTCGACGACATCGAAGACCTGCCAGTTGTTATTCCGGGGTGTATCAGGAGAACACCAACAGAAAACTTCAACAGCTGCTTTAAATCATGGGTTCACAGACATGTGCGCAGTGTGTGAAATACTCTAGGGCATATTTTGAGAAAATATGACATGTATATTGTGTCCGACATTACGACATTGTTCTTCTGCAAATATTTATACACTAAGTTTCCCCGCTCCCGTTTACCTGAAGTTGCTATGGTAATAATAACTAGCGTGTTACTCAAACACTACAATAAACAATAACCTTATTTTACCTTTAATATTAGGCGAGAGCCTTTTCAATAAAGTAGTTTTCACATATACCTATCCTATTCATTCAATTGAAATGATATTGCAATTTTAAATATAGAAGTACAGGTAATAATGATAGTTAAAAGTATGATTAATGATATTGATAGTATGATTAATGATAAATGTCATGATCAAAATCTACTAAACAATTATGTCCAACTGACGCTAATCCAATTACACGACAGGACACGGTGTAAACACACTGACGGGCAAGTTCATATCAGCTACAAATTGGATTAAGTTTATGAAATTTTGATTGACTGATTTTCTGGCGAAGAGAAACACTTTGACCATGTTTCAGGCATTTGTTGCAATGGGTTTAGTTAAGACTAATTGTGAAAGACGTCGCGGTTGTTTGTTAATCACAAAAAGTGTTTATTTAAAGCCATAATAAAATTTAAGACCGGAATAATCTGCATATTTTGTTGCAAGTCAAATGAGGTGTATATTGCATCATTGCATCTAGTTATCACAATATCATTGTTGACATTCTGAATAATAGCGAGACAAACCGGACCCGCTCGTAAATAATAGGAGGTTGCACATAATATGCACACATGCGTATTACACCACACACTATTAAGAACTCATTGAATACTACAAATTATTTAAATCACATCACGTGACACATTCGTGATATTTATCCACAAATGGAAGGCGTCCGATATACCTATCGAGCTTCGAAATATGTAAACAATACCTCAGAATACTACCATATTAAAATCAAAAATAAGCATCTTGATTTATCGATTGCAATTAGTGGATGGACTTTCACATGGTAAACTACACATCTTCAGTGATACTTTACAAACATTATTATGTACACAGGCACTATACAACGCGGTTTTAGCATGGTTGTTTTTGCTTTATTACGGCTTAAACACAACGAATGTTAGTCAGTGAACTCGACTAATTAAAAGATCTCCGGGTAAATTATGTAACAAACTTAACAATACCTTATGGCCTTGCTTATACACTAAAGGTTGTTTTGGACGAGTTTCAACAACTTGTAAAGAATTGCAATACTGAGGTTAGATATAGCATCATGGTGGTATCAAACTTTCATATTTTATAGGGATAATATGTGAGGTATGTATCGTGAACATCATAACCGCTAGATGTTCCTTCCGACCAGGTCAGGGGTAACAGGGGTACCAGAAACACCACGGTGTCACACGGGGTTCTTTAAGAACAATCCGTGTTCAATGGCGGGTAGCAGTATTTGTATCGGACAAAGCATTACTTTAACATAAAAGGTACAATATGTCAAATCTCCAATCTACTGTAATCCATTTCATACATGGAGTCTTAATGTTATAATTTGGAGAATTTTCGTTACTACATTACGACTTGTCTTCGAGTTCGGTGGCAACAAAACTTTGTCGGCAAAATCATGATAAATAACGTTACAAACAAAGCAAAACTTTACCTTGAAGTCGAGTTACCAGTCCTCTGTTACTGGTACAGTACCAGAAAGTAAGTCATAAACAGGTAAAAACCCCATTTGTTCCTCTCTGTGTAAACACGAATGTATCTTCGATTTTCCAGTTTTCTGTATACATGACGTTCAAAATATAGATGTTGAACACCCATATTATCAACTGAAAGTCAACATTTCAATCAATCATGGACACAGTAAAACAGTATGTAATGATTCTATTTTCAATTGAAATTTAAAAGTAATAAACTATGTCGTAATATTTTCCTTGTTCTAAAAATAGATCAATTTTCCATCATGTGACATGAGTTTTTTGAATGAGTCATACGCACCAAAATGTCCTGACTAAAGAGATAGTAGAGACAAAACCTTGTTTGTAAATCTAAAAACAATAACAACAACAGAGATGTATAGAGCTTGAACGTTTCATGCTACTAAAAATTACAAAGAAACAAATACACCGCTAATTTTGTAAAATTATAAACAGTACCTTCAATGTTTTTATTTGTAGCGAAAGCGGTAAGGTACATAACTGTGTCAAAGACACAAAATACATAAAACAATGATTATCCCCCTTAAAACATATTTGATCGTTAAATAACT
>JAULCC010060534.1:0-14838 GCA_032358795.1 Nuttallia obscurata | reverse complement strand
TCTTAACCCCGTGGTTACGGTTTTAAACCACTCTTTATATGTTTTCATCACATAAAGCCTGTGAGATACATAGTAAAAACTGCATTTATTGGCATGTACGAACTCAACCCATGGCATAGGTCATTGCCTACTTACTGGAACTATTCTAGCAGTGAAATACCACAAGACGTCATTCGATGCCAGTTTCAATGTCTTATGAAGTATTTACGGTAAGTAATACTGTTATTGATATAAGATATCGACATCGAGATTTATCACAATTATTCTGATGACTTTGTCTCAGAAATAATCAGACTACTGTTGACATGTATGCCCTATGTGTCAGTATACAGTGATATACTGTCGAGGTGCCGAAAGCGCAACTGAAACCTTGAATATGGTAACATAGACGAGTGCGTGTTTTAATCGAATGTAAATTACTCACGTCTTTCAATGCTTTATCGTCTGCAGGGCAAAGCACTAATAGAGCTAGTTAAATGTTACGTAATGAAGAATATTATCTGGCGACAATGTCTGTGCACTAATGGTATTCTATTATTTGAGAACTCATTTATTTTACAACGAGCGCCAGTTCTGTAATAAACAAAAAGTGGGTGTGATTGTATGTATCACAATATACATGTTGGGTCGAAATCGGTAAATATGTTGCTGAGCATAAAATAATATAAGTACGATGCATACTCTAATATATTGTAAAATATATTACGTTTTAAGTGTAGTAAAAATAAGTTCAGTTTGATAATTTAATTTAAAGTAACGCAAAACATCCTGTTTATATCAAAGCATACTAAAGTACTAAGGGTTCAGATAATGGTATGTCTGCTTGAAACACTTGTGTCGAGTGTAATGGGATATATAGAATCTTACACTCGTGGTAATGGTATGTTGAGAATATTAAACTCGTTGTGAGAAACAGTACAAAACTCAGCAAAGCGTCATTTTGCACAGTTTCTGAAAATGACCGCACTATATAGCGAAGTTTATTATATTTAACCACTGACAAACGTGGAAATGAAATCTATTACATGATTAAAACATTCGTGATTATCTAGTTCGGAAATTATCAGCTAACGCTCGTTTTGCACAATTTTAGAAATCTCGTTCAATATATTCCGTTATTGAATGACAACTCATGTAATATCCTCTATGCAACTCACATGGGAAAAAGCCGGTTCAGGCCACGCAAATAATAAGCAAAGCTTATGAAAATTCGTCTGTCTGTCATTCATTTGTTTACAAATTGCACAAAAGATATTCGAATGGACGCGAGACGGATGTAACATGATATTATTTTTTGACAAAACAACAATCGATGAAATAAAAATCAAGTGGATCGCCACCACTGACAAAGGCAAACACCTGTTGTTCACTCGGAAGATACATGTTTAAGAGTCATCGAGGATCAAGCTGTTCCAAAAGGCAAGACTGTAAACGCGAGCTATTATTTGATTGTAAGCTTTTTTGTGCTATTTTTCATCCTTTCAAATATTGTAAACGTGTTTTTTAGCGTAATCGATATTCGAGGTTCAAGCTGTTCCGAAAGACCTGACTGCGAACGCGAGTAATTCCTTCTATTGTAAGACTGTTTGTGTTGTTGCTATTTTTATCCTTTCTTATATTGTTTGAATTTTAAAACAAAACAATATTATTAAAAATACTAAAGAAAGATACTTCATGTAGATTTATATAGGAATTTACTTCTACCTAGCATTCGGTTCAAAACTTATATTTTAGGCTCTCAGACGAAATTTTACAAAAGTAGCAGCAAAAAGCCACGGAACGGCTACGAAGAGGAGTATATTGTTCGTTATGTCAAATCTCTTGCACATGCATATCGGGAAGTAAACAGACACCAATTAAAATGTAACCAGTTTGAGAGTTGCTTAGTTCTGATATTTGTGCTCATAATTTTATGCCATTGTCCATTCTTGTTAAGGGATTATTGATGATAATAGATAAACTTCATTTTTATTTTTTTCAAGTTGTCCACACAATCTTTGGTAGCCTCTCCTATGTTTATCGTAGTTAAACACAGCGTCACTTAATATGAACGTCCTGTATAAGTTTATTTTCTCACGAAGTCCTTCTCGAAAAGCTCTTCATGACGTTTCTGGTAGTATCATAAGCAAATAGTAGAAAAAATGTAGGCTACAAACTATCAATCCCAGTTGCTTACACTATGTGTCTTCAAACGAAGCTTCCCAGTAATCAATGAGATAACATGATATAATGTAAACTTAACAAAGCGGTCTTTTCCTAATCTTTCATTAAAACTTCAAAGGTCAAGAAGCTTACTTAAGTTTTAAGTTGCTTTGTCCCTTTTAACAGTTAGTAAACAAAAACTTCTGAGGACGGTATATTGAAATGTGTTTATGCTACTAGTATACTGAAGTCGCCGCATGCTTATACTACTTGCAAACTTAAGTCGCTGCGTACACTGTAAATACCAAGGCAACAAATGGAAACGTTTTCCTTTTTCGGTTTTGCATGAAACAGTTTTAATCAATCAGTTTATTGTAAATAAAGGCACAGTCCAGAGTACTTCACGAATTCGTTTTTACAATAAGTATACCATGTTCCTCGCGGCTGCTTTTTGATTATCTATTTTCAATCTCAGTCATACTCTGATAAATAAAACATGAAACATTTTAACAGTATTATGTATCATTGATTTTCATGAGAGAATTATGATTTCTGAAACACATTTAACCACAGTCACTGTTTTGAATAATGATTATTGAAACAATAACTTGGGGCAAACGTATCTTCTATGTTTTTATCTATCTATGATGTGTTTTGGCAGAAATAGCAATACCATTATTGTATGTCGTAGTACAAGTATATCTTATATTTGTTTTTACAATCATAACAAATATGTTCTGGATATCATATAGAAAACAAGTTCGACAGTGGTTCTATCTTTATAATATTTCATATGCTCCTAAAGACAATACAGGGTCGTCTGCCATTAAGTATTTTACTGATGCCAACGATAGTTGCAGCAATGGCGGACAGCAGTACATATAGCGTCTGTTGTTTTACTCTTATTGCATGTTTGCATGTTGTTTACTCTTGTCGAATGTTTTTCCTAAAATATAACTAGTGTAGCTAACTGAATATTGTTCAATGACAATGTTTACCTGTATATAAACTTCGAAGTCTTGTTATTCGTTTCATATTAACGTATGAATTAAAGTAAAGGAAAATATTATTTTGTAGACAAGAAAACAATATTCTGGCATTTGCAATTCTATCTCGACTTACATTGAAAACTGAATTCCTGTTTGTGAATGGGTATGGAGTATGTACATATTATATCAGGGTTCTTTTTAATTTGCCCCAAAAGAAATTGTTATTTGGTCCAATATAGTTTTTATTTTCTCACCGATTGGCAGTTTCACTCTGTCGTAGGTAACTGTAACCCGCAATTAAAAGGAAACAGAATTTCGTGCGAGTTTCCTTTCATAGGAAACATAATTTCGTGCATGTTCCCTCTCATAGGGATATTTCACTTAGTCAATCTGACTACATCATCTAAATACACGCTACATATGGCTCAGTGACAACTCTTTTCTTGATATTTTTAGTCAGTCAGCAAATCAATGCGAAGATTTTATGAGTTTGAAAGTGCTTGTAATTTCTTCTATTTAGCGGAGTCATATTGTAACCAAAACCGTTTCCTATATTTACGACAACCAAAAGTCTACATGGCAGAAACGGGTCATTTGATTGGCTGATATATAGATCAAAGAGCTAAGCAGTATCGTCGCCGCGAAAGTTGATTTGATGTTTCATAAATTCAAAGGCTCAGCTCCTCACTTCAGCGCGTCGAAAATCAACCAATTTTGTTTTAGTCAAAACAAGTTATCCTGTTTCGTAAGTGTTGGGAAAACATATTATTTACACAGGAAAAAGAACAGCTGAACGTTTCATTGTTTCAGATAGACTTGTGCTATATACATTGTAAGAAGGTTAATGTCAATACTCCTGGGATATTGTAGTTTGTAGTTTCTGATATGGTTAATACAATGTATTTGAGGGTTTTTGAAAACAATCATTATATAATGTTTTAATTTGTAACGTTTTTCCGATACCACATATATGGTAAATGCTTAAACTAAGACTCCGTGAATTGTTTTAAAAATAGTAAAACCTGTGTTGACATGGATATCTAAATGAGACAGCTTTTAAAATAAAGACCAATCACAAGTCCTGCCTCTTAACCATTTAATTTTTAATTAAGTGAATGATTATAAACCAATCAGCAGTTTGAGGGTCGTCAAATAACTATGTGTAAAAAAAACTATCAAGCGTGTGTATCCTTTGCTACTTTGCATAAACATCTACAAAAACATCATTAATAGCAATGACTTGATACTATCATGTCGGTACAAACAAAACGTCGTGATGAGTACATGTATTTAATTCCTTATAACATGATGACGTATAAATGTTAGATTTATTAATAAAACACTTTTAAATGTGAAATAAGGGTTAAGCGACAAAAAATGAATAATAGAGTTTACCACAGCCTGGTCACTGTTGTTGTTTATGTGAGAGTCTGTCGTGAATTTTTATCCTTATCCCCAGTTTTTTATCCTTATCAATATCGCTGTTTTTAATGCTGACCAAATTTCCATTGTATATCTACAAATGAGTGACAACTTCTAGTTATCAACGCCTATACAATTTCAACGCTTACCATATAAACAAGTATAAACATATTTTTCTAAGAAATAGATAACCAAACAGAGGCTCAAACAATTTTTTTCTGACAGTGGAATAATTTGCACTGATATTACGGTATTGGTGTGTTCTAACTGCATTTCCTTTCAGTGAAACTTATTCCGAATTTGCATTTAAAGAGGATACGATAAAACCAAGGCATATATATTTCCATAAAAATCTTAACAAACGAATTGCATATTCAATATGTGTTTATGTAATTCATCGATCAAAATACCTTAAACAGTCTTACAAACAAGCCTGAGAATAGTAATCTATGACCAGTGTGGTTGATAAGGCCATTGGTAAAATAGAGCTATTTCTCGAGAATATATATAGAACTGTAAAAACTTTAACAATAATAAAACTTTCCTCTCTTGCATCTCAGTTAAACCTCTCGCATTGATGACATTATATTTCTGTGACTGCTATTTGACAATTTTGCATATCACAACCAGCTCGCATTGCCTACAGGGTAACCCAAGGGTCTGTCCTGGCGCCGAAAACTACATTTTGTATACAAAACCAGTTAACGCTATCCACAGAAAACACGCCAAATAGGTCATAACGACATTATCCTAACCAAGAACACAACCAGCTCACTTGTTAACTGCCTCGTTATAGCATGCTTGGATTATTGTAACGCTCTTTTGTGACAAATACCCAAATTCTCAATTAACAAACTACAAAATGTTCAAAATACGACAGCTCAAATCATTTCCAGAACATCTAGGTATTGTAGCATTAGTCACGTGGTATGCGTTCTCCTCTGGCTTCTATCGCAGTGCAGGATAGAGTACAATATTTTAACACATACAGTGACGAAGCACGAAGTAATGTTGTGAATCATACACATCATCTGAGGAAACTGAGAACACAAAACAACTCTTTAACACGTGTGGTGACAGACAGTCTAACAGTTCGATATAGTGACAGGAGCTTTCAGACAGCAGCTGCTAGGTTGTTGGATGCGCCTCTCTCAAGTATTAAAAACTGCTAAACATTGGCAAATTCCAAATAGGCATTTAAAAATCATTATTCTATTGAAGTATTTGGGAACTAAATAACATCAAATAAAATGATGCTAAATGGCGATAAAAGAATGTGACACGTGACTTAACATTATTTGTGCTTATGAAACGTTCTTTGTCATAAATTTACCCGTTTAAAATTATAGTTAGGCATTAGAAGTTCATTCCAAGACGATTCCTGTTAACTTTATCTTTTAATTGTAAGACTGATGTGTTGATGTAATTTTGTACATTATTTGTATTAACAAAATGGTCTTTGTTAAAAATGTAATCGTTCAATGTTAAGTAGGCATTGGGTGTAATTTTTATCAAATTATATGAAACTGTATCCTTTAATTTTAATGCTGATATTTGATGAAATCCGTTTTCATTTTATGATGTATCGTCTCCATATCTGCAATTTGTGTGTAAGTTTGTAAAGAAATTTTGAATATGTATTTCTTTTTTATTTTAAATGTGGCGTATAATCATAATAAATATACACTAAAGTTTCCCATGATTTGACAAGCGACATTATTTTTAACCTCGGTGGACCCATATTCAAACTAAACCGAGACGTCAAGCCAATTGTTACGATCAGCTTGAATAACGATTAAATAAATAAAATGCAGCCTTTTATGCACAAGATTATTCTATGATTTGACCTGTGGCCAAGGTTTAATTTCTGTGTGACTCAGATTCTGTCTCTTTATTGTTTACAGAAGGTTTTTCTAGGATTTAAACGGATGGATTAGTTTTCTATCTCAGGTGACCCATATATCAACTCCAGATAGATTTTATTTAGACAGTTAGTCTGTCTAAATTAAATGAAGATCCGATGAAAAGTGCATCCTGTATTGTGTTCACAAAAGTTTTCTATGATCCAGCCTGGAAAACAAGATGTGTGACAAAGATATTTTGTCTGCACACAGGAAAAACAATCGCAAAAAACAAACTCTTTTTATGAGATATCGAACTAAAATTGCAAGGTAAACTCCATCGACATAATGTTGACAATATCGAAATTTAAAATAAAAAAGAACGACAAATCTTAACAAATGTAGGCCGCATCAAGATAACATTTCTTTACGTAATCCTCAGAACGATAAATAGTTGGTATACTTAGTTTAAATGCGGGACCTTGATATCACTTATTGCAAAACTGATAAGTAATCGCTTTAAAAGCAATAAGTGTTATTTCCCCTTTCGAAATCTGCTCCTCGGAAAAATGGCATTATTTCTCGTTATTGCTTCAGTTTGAGATTATTCTAACTGTCAAACTGCAGAAAATGATTGTAACGCCTTATAATAGCAGAGTAGTTATGCTGCATACTACAAAGATGGACGGTATTTACTTACAATAAAAAATACCCTTAACCTGGTCGGAAGCATAAATAAAAAATAAGTAAGGTCAGTTTAGTTTTCGAAAAAACTGTCTTCGAAAACAGTGTATGAATATTTCTATTGGGATATGTGTTTCTTTTCACACTGCTCAATTTATTTCTCGTTACCAAAACTGCAGACTTATTCGAACGTTGTTGTTAAAATTATTTAAGACATTGTCAAGTGAAAGTGTTTTAACCTGCTAGATTTTGAACAAGAAAAAGGAAACCTGCCTTAGGACTTACATTTGTGAAATCATTAATAAAATCTTATTCAAGAGAGAAATTTTTTCACCAAATATTTATTAGTTTGAGTAGCCGTAATACTCGGTAGATTTAAGTTGACCAGGTCAAGACAATAGCATTTTAAGGTACGTTTGCAATAAAGATTTTGTCATATCAATACATCATTACGTGAGCTTTTTATCTTGTAGATTAAAATATTTTGTAAGCTGTTGGTGTGTGTCCTTTTTATTATCGTAAATGTTTGCACTTTTGACGCGAATGTAATTTTTAATAGTAAAAAGATGTTATTACGGATGTGGAAAGTTAATATATGACAATGATGAAAAATTAATTGATTAAAAAATAGTTTAAATTTATTAAGTGTAGCTCGATTATGTTAAAAGCAAGTTATGTTATGTGACTCGAAAAATTTTTCCTAGGTAGAACAAGTACTCGGTGTCAAATAAAGGTAAGGAAAAAAACATATGACGGACTCGAACCGGCAACCTCCTGAGCGCAAGGTGGAAACCGTATTCACTACACGGGGCCTTCATGGCCGATTATTTATGGTCGTTGACTTGCAATCTTTTAGCCCCTCACATATGTGGGTTCGAATCCAGGTCTGGGCACTTCGGATTTTTCCAGTGAGGAAGCCTTCGAGCTGGTTTGCGGTAGGTCGGTGGTTCTACACGGGTGCAATCTGTGCCTGAAATAATGTACAGATGTCCCCCAGGGTCGTCCCCCACCTGTAATGAGCTGGGTGTTGCGATATGGCTGAAATACTTTGCAAGCGACTTCAAGTTCCAAATAAATAACCAAACAAACTAATATTCACTACACCACTACGCACTTGTTGATTTAATTACAAAACTGCACGTTTGCTACCAGTGAAAACTAATTGCAAACTTCAAATAACGCGTCATTTGACCAAGGTGTGTTCCTGTTTATATAATCAACTCATTTAAGACCTTTTTGCTCACAAGCAGAAATTAAGACTTGAAAAAATTATATTTGTGTAATAAAATTTCATTTCCATTATTCAGTAATATGAATTGAATTATGTCAATTTATAGCACATCACACTTCAGACAAATTAAATGTGTGCAAATAGATCTCATCAATGCCATAAGAAAGCTGTGTTAAGCAAAGGAATGTTTTTGTATGTCATTTCAACATGTTAATTAACAATGCTGATTAATATCTGCTGCCGCTAGCAAACTATAATTAGCAATTACTGAACACGCAAACTGTGGCGTAAGAATGTCTTGATATAGATTTAGATATCAATTAAGCGGGGCTTTGAAGAATCGTTATCGTTTTTAGTTCTCTGATCTCATGGTATTAATTAACAGAAGTTTATAATATTAACATTGTAAGAGTTCTATATATTAGCTTTTTAATGATATTACTAGAAAGGAACATTTTTGGTTAAAAGTTAACCTATATGTTTAACAAAGGCTTGCTATTGAAATTGAAACAAAACGTCTGAAACATCTTCGTATTCGTTAAAAATGATAAATATTCCTTTACTCTCATTTAATTTGCTTGCGTGAAATTGAATTAATACTTATGTACTAAGGTAAGATTCTATTTATCACATGAATCATGAAAATGTGTCGAAAGGACACACGCACAGCTCTATGTTTACATCATCCTTTTTCTATACGATTGCTGAATTACATGCCATTTACCCTGTGGTTTGGCACCCAGTTTCTACCATTTTGGTGTAAGCTGAGATTCAATCTCTAGTGTCTTGTTCTAAATCCAGATAGTTTACAGATTGGTTGTCGTGTATACATTCTACGTGGAACGACAAGGGTGAAAAATATAAGTTAATTGTTTCAATTATGCATCTGAAAGTGTTTTAAGCCAATGAATTATATAACATAGTGAATAGTATTTAATCTATATCTGCGTCCCGGTTTGGTACTATGAAGATCTTGAAAGAGTCTGACAAAACTGAAAACCACGAAGACGTCACATTCGTCATATACAGGCTTGGAATCACCAATCCGTTCTAAAGACTTAAAACACAAGAATGATATCTAACCCTGGTGTTTGGTGCCCAGCATTCTACTAAAGATAAGACTAAAAATGTAAGAAGTAAATCAGTGTTATGCAAAACTATTCTGATAACACCTGCAAATGAATATACAATGATATTGCTATACAACTAAGAATATAGGCTAAAGATTAGTAATCTTTTTTAGTATATTTAAAGTTCGATATATTGTTTTTGTTAGAAATAAGAATGAAAACAACTCTAACAGAATGACTGCAAATCTATAAAATTTCAAAGTTCGAAACATAATAGTCACCTGTATTTAAAAACAGAACGCTAAATACTGTATTCAACCATCTGATCATGAACGCGTAATCTATCTTAAAAATATTAATATTATATATCCTAAATTTAAAAATACATATTTTGAAAAACAACTTGATTGCAACACATGACCAATACGTTTGAATATTATAATTCTGTGATGCAGATAAGTTGTAGATATAATAGTACTATTATGTAGACATATATATGTCAAGGCATTCAATCACTCTAAGTCGACATATAAAATTCACAAATCGGAAAAAGGCTGTCTAAAGATATATAGAAAATAAACAATGTTTACATCTAATGGATAATGCTTTTCATTTAATATTGTAAGATTATCAACCATACAGTAAGGTAACAGAGACAAAGACATTGGAGTGAAAAAACAGTTCAAAGCTCAAATTAAACAACGATCTTTCCAAAGTATTTCTGGATTTAAAATTATGTGTGTATTGTGCCATAGGTCGTCATTTTCTTCAAACTATATTGATATATATCCATGTATGTCAATCAGACATGACTTGTTGTATTCTCGTATATGTGTGCTACGGGCGATTTGATGTTTTGTCAAGTGATAATTAGATGGTAATGCCATGAAATATTATGTAAGGATTAACTCTGATCAGAGGAAGCATCTTAAGCACTTGTTTACGACTATTTAATATGATCTTCTTTTGATGTTGTTAACCTTGTATTGAGGGAGAAGTTTGTATTGCATTATCTTCACAATAACAAACTAATGCAATACTAACTTTTCAGTTAGAACATCAGTATGTTGCCGAAAAGGCAAACGTAATATTTTGATAAGCAGATATTATTAGTGAGCATTTTAGCGCCAACGTTTCAATTTACCATTCTTTTCTTTGGCAGAACTATTTCCCCTACATTTTATAAAGCATGCGCGAATCAAAGGTAAAGGGTGTTAGATTTACGACCGCATGACTTTCAACTTGATCAGAAAATAGAAGCGTGCTTAAGAAAATAGTTAACACTTATGCACAATTACTTGCTACTTCACAGATAGTATCGTCCCTTGAAAACACATAAACATACAAGTTCGTCAGTGTAAAAAATATATATTACTAAGTAGGATGATGCTACATTCAGGAACGAACTGTATCTTTATAACAAAATACTATAAAAACCTTTAGTTAGCAAACATTTAACTGAATAGTGTGTCAGCTATGCAAATGCCATAAATGTGCTTCACTTACAAGTAACACGTGTAATGCAAAAGAAAAATTGATTTGTTTAAAAAAGCCGATATTTCCACATGCAACATGCAATTAAGCTAACGTTTTGAAGATACATCTGCAAGGATGTTTGCCTCATGAAACAATAACATGCTGAATAACATTTTCGGCTGTTATGACGTCGTGTTCTTAATCCCACTCTTTACGGCAAAAGCATATACAGGAAACGTTTTGTCTAGTGTGTGTGGCTGTACAATCTTTCTGTTTATGTGATAAATGTAATCTTATATTCGTGTTAATTCAAGGCTCTTATAATATGTTTTTAAGTCAACTCGTTTCATTAATATGATATTGAATTAACACTCATGTAAGATCCTCTATTTATGCGGAAAAATGTCATCTACTAAAACTATCGTTTGTCTGGATTTTAAAATGCATTGGAATCGACCACATTTGGAGAAAGAATTGGTCGATTGTTAATCAGCTTGAATCCGTATTACTCGGTGTCTAATCTGGATTCGAGCCCTATTCTATCAGAGTGGCGCTGAGCAGGCTAAGCGTTAACATTACGAACATACAGCTTCATCTACTTCAATTTTAACAATCTTGAAACACCCCGTAGCATACAGATGTTTGTACATAAATAGAATGCTACAGGTACATGTATAGATATATTACACGAAATATTTTGATTTTATATGATAAGTTTACAAAAGTACCATAACAATTGGAGAGTGAGAACGAGCTGTGCATTAACACGCCATTCATAGACGTTCAATGAAAACGCCATGTGAATTCTAAGAAATGATAATGAAACTTAAATATAACTATGTTTCTCGTAACGTGGTCACTGAGTATTGTTTAAAAAGATATATTTTTAATAAGTACGGGTATGTCAATCGATAAAAATATATAGGAGAGAGAATAACTACAGAGTTAACCGTTAACATCTGCAGATCCAAGACCAAGCGCCTAGTTTCAATTTTTGACCACAGACACAAAACTTACAATCCACGCACTTTAAAAAGTATGCTTCAAGCACGCCTATGTAACACAGAAAAACACTGTTTACGTTTCAAAGATTTTATATACCTACATACAATGTTTATGCAATAGGCGACTGCTAATTTGGCTTTATAGTCACAAAACTAAGCAGGCTCCTTATGATTTGCGATCCACTATCACAGGTTTTACGCTTTCATAAGGCAACTGAGTTTCTTTTGAAACACTTGTTCAACTTAAGTCTTGTATGGTTTGTTTTTCAAACACTCACCAGTTTTTTAAAACACGTGTAAACGCTTGCCTGTTTCTCAATAACAAATTCGCTTTTCAAAGGATTACGTCCTAATCCTGATTTCCTCTTGATATCCTAGACTTGTTCTCAAATGTATTTTAAATTTCTTAACAGATTGCTAGCTAATTCACAAGGTATTTACAAAACGATTACCTCATTATCGTTTTATCTTTTATTCACATAACTCACTCGTGTAAAATAGGATTAAACGATTATCCATACATGAATTTACTTTGAAACTTCTGACTGAACTCTGGACAACAAAGTAAACAGTTACGACACGAAAGAAATACTTGACGCTGTTTTAGCATTAAACGTTTCAACCATCAGAAAGCATCGGAATATTTCATTTAAATGCTTCCATTTCTATTATCTGCAAGACATAGTATCTAAACGTCTTCTGCGATAATAAATTTTATAAAACGAAGATAGACAATGATTTTAGATGAAGAATAGCAGCGAGATGTAATGCTGTCATGTAAGATTATATGAGCCAACATCACACTTGTAGGCAATAAAGGAAGTTATTGATGATTAATTTTTTAAAAAACAATTATCCACAGTGCTTTTTCAAACAAGTTGGACTTTTCAATGTGTATTGTTACGACTCGATAAAAGACGAATTCTCTTTCGTTGAATTTTTCATACCTGTGCATGAATGACTTCAACATATTTTAACGATAAATTGTATATCACCTTTTTACTGCACTTATCGGTTTTGTAATTTCGCATCATGTTAATTCAAACTATATAGACAATCATTATAAATGCAGATCAACATGGACGCATCTTTCTTTCATGAGATAGCAATATATTAATTCGAGATCATAATCCTAAATGTTCAAGGATTATAAAATTTTCTCAAGAAGTGTTTGTAGTTGTGTTATATTAAGTATGCTGAGAGGCCTTAAGCTATTATGATTGAAGTAATATAGTGTTCACCTCTGCCACCGTGATAGCTTGCAGCTCGATGATTATCATACCATGAGAAATAATGTTTAAATATAATCTGATTTTTTCAGATACCGTACGCTTTACTTCAACTGATTTTGCCAATTCATACATCTTAAGACATTTGGTGTTTCGCAGAAACCATTTTCTTAGTTTGATAGCAACATTTTAGTCGTGTTACTGAAAAAAGAACGAAATACGAAAACTATTTAATACAGAAAAATGTTCAAATACACCATAGCTCAACTTAATTCAACTTAGAAAACGAAACATTCACAAAGCGAATGCGAATAAATGTCACTGTATTTAAACTTACCATCTAAGTAAGTGAAAATATGAAATTGAAGTAATTGCATTCTGAATACCAGAAGGCAGGCTATTGTAAACCATTGTATGTCTGAAAATATGCATGAACTACTCTGTGTTTAGACTTTCTAATTCTTTTTCGTTTATTGAATCAATTAATGTGTTATAAATGTATTTCCCTACGGTTTCAACTAGTGATATTCTTCATCTTGTTAATACTTTTTATGTAGATAGATGCATTGACCGGTATAGCAACGGCCTTTTGTGTGATGTTAATATATTATGATGTATCTTTATAAAATAATCTAAACCTTATTTCCGACAAACCGGTGTAATAGTTTATTTGTGGAGCTATCTGCGTGTTAGTGTAGCTTAAATGACGTGTCCTGCGTGCTTCTGACGCACCTTACCCATTATGAGCTATGCAAAACATAGCAACAGTTTAAAACATAGCAACATATTCAGGACAAATATGATCTAAAATTAGAACAAAGCCTCAAAGATTGACATGTGCAGTAGGGATCAAAGTTGCATTGCTTATGATTTAAGAGGAGTTCAGTCAGTGATGAAAAAAAACAAAAAATAAATAGGTTTCGTTAAGCAAACTCTCACGAAAACATGTCTTGATAGATAAGTAAATGAAAATTTAGTCTATGAGAGGCGTATTCAAAAAGATACAATAAATGCATTACTTTTTTTCTTCTGATTTTAAGAATACATTATGAGTATTTATGTAGGATATGAATATCGAGAGACAGAAATCTGCGCAGGGACGAAGCTTTATTTTGCTCCCATTTACAATAGCTTTTAACTAATTTATAAAGTAGCTTTTTATAGATTTTAAATAACCCATTAGTTATCATAACTTCTGCTTTGCATTACTTGCATTCCAGCATCATTCAGATTCAACTCGTTCGAGGTTTGGCCAAGACATGCATTCTATGTATGTATGCAGACACTATAGCAATCAGGGTATTCACGAAATATTTAAAAGGATTTTACCAACTGACCTCGAATAAATCTTGTTTTCAAACAATTCCAAGATATTATGAAATGAAACATTCTGACCAAGTTTAATTAAAATTGGGTTAAATCATGTCCTATCGTGTGTTCACAGGGCAAACTTAATTATCTATGTAAAGCCAGTTATCCATAGGGGCAATGTTAACATTGTTTCCAGGTGCATTAGTTTAGTAACCGTTATAGATATTACAAGACAAGCTTATTATATATCTACCAGGCCTTATGGTTTCTGACACTAAATTTTCTTAAGTTTTCACTATATAATCCTATGTAGAACTGGTGATCCCGGGACGGGGTCAGGTTTGACTCACGCATTATACTTCTAACTCCAGCGTATACTTTGAGCAATTATAAAAGTGATCCGCTAGGCAATGCTTCTAACTAGATATCTTAGTTCCAT
>JAULCC010060312.1:0-14838 GCA_032358795.1 Nuttallia obscurata | reverse complement strand
TGATTTTATTGAATATTTCTGTGATCATGTGTTATAATGTGCTAATGACCTTAAATGTCAATAAATAAATAAATAAATATAAATATATAGGTCAACGTTTTCCGCATTAACTCAAATTTAATTAATGCCACATTTCAGGTTAAAGACTATCGATGCCATCGACATTCGGCTGATAAGAAGATTGTTTAGCTGATCGAAGCATAAACTACATGTATACAATGTCTCTGATAACAGTAACAACATGAATATCAATTTTCAACTTGAAACACATCTTTTCTATTTTGCAATTATCTAATTGTTTATCATCATTAACTATATAATCATATGAAACGTCAATTCTACATTTTTAATCTAATATTTGTTATTTAACACTTTTATAAATAATTTGCAAGTATCTGATTTAAATCTTGAATACGATAAAATCTTAATTTCTCCAAATTAGTAAAAGTTCTCTGTAAGCAGTTGTTGAATGCATTTTCTTCTTGAAGCAGTTAATTGCACTAACAAGTGATAACGTTATACGAAGAAAACTTTGAAGAAAGTAATTTGACGGAAAATCTTTCCTTAACCCTTAGCCTGCTAAGCGCGATTGTGATAAAATTTGCAAACAGCTTGGATCCAGATTAGATGTCGAGTAAATGTTTGACACTTGGACAACTGTTTCTCCAAATACTGGGCGAATCCGATGGATTTTAATTCCAGGCAGATGACAATTTAATCAGACGACAATTTTTTCAGCAGATTATGGGGTAATTTGTTTGTTTGTTTTGGAATTTAAAGTAGCTTTAACAGTATTTCAGTCATATCATGACGTCTATCTCATTACATGTGGAGGAAGACCCTGGGGGACCTCAATACACTTTTTCAGGCACAGCGTGGACCCGGGTAGAACCACCTACCTACCGCAAGCCAGCTGGAAGGCTTCCTCACTTGAAAAATCCGAAGTGCCCAAACCGGGATTTGAACCCACAGCAGTGAGGGGCTGAGAGATTGCAAGTCAACGTCTATAACCACACGGCCACGGAAGTTTGTTTGAAATGATGGATGCTCTTTTTTCAATGGAATTAGTATTCACTTCAATTTCAAATACTTCCAAACAACAGATGAATCTATAATAACACCATTTGAAATATAATAAGCGAAATTACCAGCACATATCTGAAGAGAATTGAACTGAATAAAAGGGGTCTCTGGGACTTTGTTGCTACAGTCGTTGACTTGTCATCACTTCGCCCTTTACCGATGCAGGGATGTGTGTTCAAATACCGGCTCAGATCACACAGTGTCCCTCTTAGGTCTTTAGAAGCATATCGGCTAGTTTGTGTAAGGGCTTTTAATCTAATCATGACCAGCTAAGGTCTTTCTCCATGGTGAAAAGTTGGACATCTCGCTATATATACCTTAAATGTGTCGGTGGAACTGAATCCTTTCGGCGCCAAATAATTTTCGTTTGCAGAATTATATCGTGGTCTGTCTCAATGTTCAAAGTGGGTATTTCTTGAATTTCTGTTCAAAAACACAATCAGGATGTCAGCCAGTTTACTCGGCATTTCATTTGAATTACAAACTGTTTGCAAAAATATCTCCGAGTCGCATATGACGGCGAAAGTGTTCAACCCTGAATAAAAAAAACTAACAGTATATACTATTGATCTCATCAAATGATTAGAGAGATGTCAGCTGAGCTGATGTGCAGATCTTTTCATTGAACAGAAGCTCGATGATTTAATCCTTACCCTGCTAAGCGCGACTGTGATAGACTTTGCAAACAGCTTGGATCCAGATCAGGTGCCGGGTAAATTGGCGTCTGATCCGAATCCAAGCTGTTTGAAACTCAGCCAATTGTTTCTCCAAATATTCAAATGGCGAATCCGATGAATTTTAGAATCCAGGCGGACAACAATTTTAGCAGACGACATTTTTTCAGCAGTATAAGGGTTAAATGAAGCATTAAAATGATAATGATTTATCTCTAAAGCAGTTGATATCTTCACCTAAAGACTCTAGGCCGTGTTAAAGTTGCAATCTCTATTATGAACCAACAAATATCATGGCTCAAACGATATAAAGAGAGAGATCGATCGAGAGAGAGATCTGTGATTTACTATCTCTCTACCTTAAGCACTGGGAAAACAGTCAAATTCGCAGGTAAAAGTAATAATTTATCTTAATTGTTATATGCATCTAGGAATTAGGTAATACTCTTTTTGTTTTTCGTGGCAGACCTGTAAGGAGGGATTTTTCTAGGTCCGATATAGTACATACTCTATTCAGACAACACATTTTCACCAAAGGCGGGCTTTAGGATCCTACTTTCAATATATACATGCATACTAATTTCAGATATAAAGTATCTGTCCACTTGGAAAACATGTTTTGCAGATAACGAACATCACATTAAAGTGCAATTATGCAATTTGAAAGCAAATTTTAAGTAGAAGTGTTATTAATGCATAATTTGTTTATCAAGAACTTAAGGTCGCTTTAACAGTCTTATAGCGACGTCCAGCTCACTACTGGTTGACACTATATAGTCTATTTCAGACACAGAGCGCACCCGGGTAGGGGAACATATTAGTCTACATTTCCTCTTGTGATACCGGCAAAAGTTATGCTTAGAATTCACTAATAACTTACGACAACACTCCCTTTTCAAGAGTGATCAATTTGTTGTTTTTTTTTCTGTGTGTTAAAGTCGCTTTTATAGTAGGCTAGTTGGATGCTTGAGACAAGTTACGTGCAGTCTCAATGTAACGCCATGTGGCAGACACATCACATGGATACCCAACCCAGGCACATTATTCAGACACCGGGTCAACCAGTCCTAGAACTACCCTACGGTGAGTGTCATGCAATGGAACTACTAGTTCCACTTTTTTTTTACGGGCAGAAGTCGAGCCAAAGACCTCCCGACATTTTAACAACTCAAGGGAGATAACTTATAAATTAAAGGGGCAATTTTAACAAGTTGCCACCATCATGAAAACCTATCTAATAAATTCCTAGAAATGTCTTCCCAAAATGTCCTGTAGTATTTAAAGGCAACTTCTAAAAAGTAAATTAAGACAGGTTTGTTGAAAAAATTGACCATCTTCCTGAAATATATAATGGAAGTCTATTCTATTTAAGGGATCATTTCAGTCTGTCTTCAATTTTTTTGAGGAGTATATCTTTAGAATAAACAGAAGAGGGACAGAAATTAAAACAAGCCAAATATATTCTCACACTAATTTTTTACATAACATACAATTCATAAATGATTAGTTATACAATGGCTGTACAAAAATGATTGAAGACCTGATCAAGGGAACAAATTACCAAATAAACTAACATAATGTTCCAATCAAAATCAACTTACATCAACAAGTCAGCATTGGATTAACACTTTACAAGCTGGTCGTAAATCTACCAACATTTAAGCCTGACATGGGTCATTTACCAAGCTATACATCAGAGAAAGCTTCTCCAAGCCAATATTACAAGTGAACAGTTTTGTAGATATTGCATACCTTCTGAGGAAAGTGATGATGATGATACACCGCATGAGAAATGAGCTAAAAATAACTTTTATTCTATCAATGACTGATAATAAAAGGGGCCTTAATAAGTTTGCAGACTTTTTCCACAAAACTAAAATTAAATGCTTCTGAAAAAAATAAAATGAAACTCGTTGCTACCAAACAGAAATAAAATCAAGAGCTATAGTGTGTCGGTAACACGTTTGTTTGTTTATTTGGAATTTAACCTCATTTTAAAAGTATTTCAGTCATAACTCGATATCCAGCTCATTACAGGTGGAGGAAGACCTCGGGGTCTCTGTGCACTATTTCAGGCACAGAGTGCACCCCGGTAGAATCACCAACCTACCTAAAGCAAGCTGAAAGGCTTCCTCACTTGAAAAATCTGAAATACCCAGACTGGGATTCAAAACTACAGCAGGTCGGTGTGTAGTGGTTGTATATTCAGTTAACTATAGACTTTTTTAGACAATTTAACATATTGAGAATAGCTGAAAAATTACTTAAAATAAAATCTAACAAAATTCCCCTATTAAATTGTTTTCATAAGTTTTTATGTATTTCATCTTTTGTGACATTTGAATGAGCAGTAACAAAGTTATAGAGTTATAGAGTCTACAATCTTCTTGAAAGCCCCTCAAATTTTATCATTATTCTGTATAAAACCAAGCTCCTATGTGATAAAACATGGAGTCTGGACTCATTCGTAGTAGACCTGATTGGTTGTAACTGATCACATGAGAATTTACTGAATAATCAAACCCAAAAACTCTCAGAATAATGTTCAGTAATCACAAAGTCTAATGATTAAACTTAAGTTATGATAAAAATGTTTATTTGGGTCGAAGGTCACGCCAACAGAGTTCAGGTGAAATGGTGGAATGAAGATCCCAGGTGTATAAGTGTTGAACCATCAACCTTCTACAAGCTACCTAGCTTCCTCAAATTAAAAGGGAAAATGGCCACAGCTGGTGTCTGTACAACTAATGCAGCAACAGTGAAGGGCTAATTGAGTGCAAGTCAAAAACCATGAAGCCAATGAGGCACATAGGACAGGTCCATCAGAAATATGGAACAATAACTAGTATCACCTTTTATCCCTGTCTGATAACAAAATTCGATGAATTTTGACTTACAAATATCACTTTTAATAGCAAAATAGCAGGAAAGTAGACAACCATGATGGTCCTGTAGTCACTCTTCTAAAATTCCCTACATACAAAGAGTAAAAGTCTTGATTGAGGATCTGTATAAAATACAAACAATATATCAGCTCTGGCCTGTACCGTTACAGAGGAGAAGATTGATTATAAGATTTCACTACATAAGGCTTTATTAAATAAGAAACCCAAGAGATGGTACCAAATCTCACCCCAGGATCACCAATTGTACAAACTTGGTAAATGACTTGTATATAATGTTAAAAACAAAATATCTAAGAATTAGCATGTAATGGTTTCAGAGGAAATGATTTTTTTTTCAAGTTTTCATGGTTATTTTTAGACAGGAATCTTAAAAAAAAAAATTCTATGGCATTGCCATAGCAACCAGAATTATGAATGGAATCCACTTCTATAAAAAAAAAAACTTTGAAGAATGACTTCTCGAGGAACATCCCTGTTAAGTTTATTAGAATTGACCATGCGGTTAAAAAATGTTTCCTAGCTTCCTCAAATTAAAAGGGAAAATGGCCACAGCTGGTGTCTGTACAACTAATGCAGCAACAGTGAAGGGCTAATTGAGTGCAAGTCAAAAACCATGAAGCCAATGAGGCACATAGGACAGGTCCATCAGAAATATGGAACAATAACTAGTATCACCTTTTATCCCTGTCTGATAACAAAATTCGATGAATTTTGACTTACAAATATCACTTTTAATAGCAAAATAGCAGGAAAGTAGACAACCATGATGGTCCTGTAGTCACTCTTCTAAAATTCCCTACATACAAAGAGTAAAAGTCTTGATTGAGGATCTGTATAAAATACAAACAATATATCAGCTCTGGCCTGTACCGTTACAGAGGAGAAGATTGATTATAAGATTTCACTACATAAGGCTTTATTAAATAAGAAACCCAAGAGATGGTACCAAATCTCACCCCAGGATCACCAATTGTACAAACTTGGTAAATGACTTGTATATAATGTTAAAAACAAAATATCTAAGAATTAGCATGTAATGGTTTCAGAGGAAATGATTTTTTTTTCAAGTTTTCATGGTTATTTTTAGACAGGAATCTTAAAAAAAAAAATTCTATGGCATTGCCATAGCAACCAGAATTATGAATGGAATCCACTTCTATAAAAAAAAAAACTTTGAAGAATGACTTCTCGAGGAACATCCCTGTTAAGTTTATTAGAATTGACCATGCGGTTAAAAAATGTTTTGGGACAGACAAGACCTGTCACAATACCTCACCTTAAAACTAGTTACCAACTGGATTTGTATCTAGTATCATGTAGGTCTAATTATTGTTTGTTTATTTGGAATTTAACTTCACTTTACCATATTTCAGTCTTAATGCGACGTTGAGCTCATTGCAGGTGGAGGAAGACCCCTAAACTATTTCATGCACAGAGTGCATCCACGTAGAACCACCAACCTACCACAAGACCAGCTGGAAGGCTTTCTCATTTGAAAAATCCTAAATGTCACTAATGGGTTTAGAACCCACAATGGTGAGGGGCTCAGATATTGTATGTAAATTACCATAACCACCTGGCCAAGGAGGGACCCTTAGGTCTAAATAGCTGTCTCCTAGTGTACTTTTTAGTGGACATCTGTTAAGAGGACTTGGTGAAACGCTGTCATATCTTACATATTATAACCAAGATACAAGTCTGTTGCATGGCCCCATCAATACACGACATATAGTCTTAAAAATAGGAACACAGAATGTTTAAATGTGAGTAAAAATTCAGGACTCCTCTAACCTTTGTTAGCCTTGAATGAGAATGTAAAAGCCACTGACTGGATGCAGAAGAGTTATCATTATTAAGCTGACAATGTCTTACTTGATTATACAAAATGAACTATGGGGGAGTGGAGTGTACAGCCCACCACTTGCAACAAATACAGGCAGTCTCAATGCTACTTTCCTTCAAACTGAAACATCTCTGAAACTGGAAATCTTTCACATACATGAGGTTGTATTACACTCACTCATTCAATCTCTGCTTTTGCTACAGTGATTAATAAAAATAGATGAAGCATAAAATGAATCCAAATTAAGGGTTAGAACCATGTCCTTTAGATGACTGGAATTTGAAATCAGAAATCATAAAAGACTCATACTATACTGATTAATGAACTTTCTGAAACCACATTACAAGTAACAAAAGACCTGAGAGTTGTGTTTCAGTTTTTTACTAAAACACATTTCATAGTTCATACAGAGAAACTGGTATTTGAATGTCAAAACATACATTTTTTAGCAACAAAAAAATCCTAAATACGAACTTCTCTTACATTTTTGAAACAAATATGATTAGTCCAATAATCATCTATTTCAAACTGATTTCACAAAATATATGCAATTAAAGTACATAAGATCTGATTACAAGAAAAAATATCAGGGTACAGCTATTGCCCTTAAATGCTGACATATTCTAAAACCTCAAAGATTTTACTTTGCCACTGTTTCACAAAGCATAATCCATTTCTATATTCATACATAATTTACTACCAAAATAGTTTGACCAACTTTGGTCGAGCAAATATCTGAAGCAAACTTGAGTCTCTACAAGTAATGAGGATGGATCACATAGCCTGCTACGCAAGCTTTATTACCCTTAGGCATGTAGGAGAACAGGTAAATTACAAAACAAGATTCTGATTATGCAGATGACTTGACCATATCTAACTTACATCTGCTCAGCTAGAGGATTCAAACTGTAACAATTCACTTGTTTTGTGAGGAAAACTGAAGCATGTGTTCAGTCTTAGTGTCCAGATTTTATCATGATGGACATATCAAGATGGAACTGATCTAAACGTAGCATGCATGTTGATATGTGTCAAATCTAATGGAAGTTCACCTTTATATAAATGGGCATGTATAAAAACTTGGCCTGGACAGAAAGCAGATTACATTTGTAGTACCGCAATGATATCTGGTGAGATGAGTAGTTCTGCAGGACAAGTGACTGCAAATTGTTTGATCTTCAAATGGTTCTGCTAATGAGCAGCCTAAAAATAATTGTATGTATGTATGCCACGATAATTAAATAACAATCAGATGCGCTAATATACATGTATAACAAGGAAGAAATCTGTGTACAACTTAACCATACAAAAAAAGTCATTTACACAAGATACTCTCTCTATCTCATTCTCACTGACAAAGGATGCTTAATATAATGTATACTAGTAGCTAACTAAAAAATATGTCCTACCTTCATATCTCTCTAATTTATACTTGAACAGACACCATACAAAATTGGTGTAGTATAATGTTTCAAGTGTGAAACCTTACTACAAGCTTCATCATGTTCTACTAATTTGTGACGAAATAAGAGATATAAATTTCATTGAAGTGTGCATTAAATTCTGAAAATATAAAACTTTCTAATAAGGATTAATTTGTAGCAGCTCTAGTCACTGTATGCCATTACTACACAAGGTAGCAGAGCAAAACTGAATGCCATTACAAAGTTCAATATGTTTTAAAATACCTGCTTTCTGAAATATATCCCCAGGGTGGTGAGAAGCCAGTGTTGAACTTTTTTCGACCAAAGATGATTACATGTTATTCAACTTTAAAAAATAAATACTGAAAATATATTCTTCAAAATAATAAACTGTACAAATAGACTTAAAAAAGACTTTGCAACAGGTTTGCTTCTTGAGCAGATACACATACAATGGAGAACAGTTACATACTGCCAAACAGTTTTAAGTCTCTGTGCCATCTAAAATCTAATATTTCATGTGATGTTAGAGTGGCATGCATTTGTCTAAATTAATACCAAATGATGTGTTCAATTCTGGTGCCTTCACTAAATTTACTTAAGGTATTGTTCATTCTATTTTCTAGCTGTGGCATTTATAAGCTTTGTTATACTTCCTTCTTTAGCCAAGCATAACACATAATAAATATCTTCGGCATGCTCAAACAAACTTCCTTAGTTTGAGAAACACTATTACATTGATATGCTCATACAACCAACCCACCATGTATGTTCAGATATGGTCATGTCATTGATCCTGTTAGTTGTCATGTGCCTGTCAGATCTAATATGTACTTCAGGTATACACCATTATTTCATTTTAATGAAATATTCAACATGTGAACGAAAAACAAAACTCAAGACCAGCAATGTCAATATGAGTTATTGTTCATTGCATGTTGGGCACAAAGACTTAAAACTCTATTTCTTGTTGTCTTAGGTCAACATTGTATCAGAAATTAGCTGTGTCACAGTAAAAAGTACATTCAAAGACCTTTGATTCAAATAATTGGGGTCCCAGGGACAACTTTGTCAAAAAAAATGATCCTTTCTAGTTCAATCTAAAGAAATTCTGCAGCAGGTGTGAGGCCCATACAAATATATAGGTAAACTGAGCACAGGTAAGACACTATTTAAAGACTAATGTTGATTATACAAGTGAATTCAGAACTGGTCTCGAGTCACCATATTTTTTAGCAATGGATTTCTACTTTAAGTATCTGCTGTACAGGAGTACCAACTTAATAACACTGTGAATTAAAAAACATTTCACTTATGACAAAAGACAGCTGAAATCTTGAAAACAAAAGATTAAATTTGCTTTGAAATCTAATATTCTAACCTAGAAATCTGGAATCCAGTTAGAACTGTAAGCTGTATATAGCTAATATCTGTTAATCTGGTATCCTTAACATCCTGTGTCTCTTTAGTTTCAACGCCTGCTTGAATGTTCATTTTACTTCCTGGACAGCTCAATTGTAAACTCTCAGGCATACTTGTACAGTTAGATGGATATGGCAATCACGCTATAAAATCTAATACGATGTATGAAAGTGGTAAGCACCAGTCTGTCAGTACATGTACAAAGATATTTCACATCGTCAAGTCAACATAGTATGGAACATTTGCACTCACATCATGCTTATCCATCATAAAATGTTTATATATGGTACTGAGCCCATATGGTAACAATCTGGTTTGTGCCCAGAAGGGTATCAAATATCCTTCACACAAAGAAAAACAAAAAGACTTTCGGTTACAAGTGCTGCCATATACTGAAATAACAATAAAGCCCTGTGATGTTCATAAACTTGTGGTTCTGCATATTTTTTGAAAATTCTTAGTTTCAAACTTAAAATCATAACAGCAGTTTCAACTTAATCTCAAGGAGTAAGATATTCAGGTAAAGTGTTGTAATAATTTTTCTTTTATCCACTAAGCACATTCACATTATATGTTACTTAATCACATACACCTGCTACTTACACAAATCCAATTCTACATTCAGCGAACATATTCTGTAATTATCACTGCAATTTTCATACTTTCCTCCTTTTTGTTGGTATGACACATGGCAGCATGTATGCCATGCTATTTATTGTAAATGTTCAAGCTATTGCAAAAAACTGAAAGTCTAATGATCTTCAGCTAGATATATATGGTAAATATTCTTGATCAGTTACTGTGATCCGGAAACATAAGATGGTAGTTTTACAGACATTGCTCGTGCTATAAAGGTACAACCACATGAAATTTACATCAATGTACCAACTGAATTTATGAGCTGATGAATTATTTAAAACATACCATGCTAGCCATATGAAATAGTTCATCTTAAAAAAAAAAACTGTAGCCAAAAAAGCAAGAAACTGAATGTCTGATTTGAATATCATAAACATGTATGCTTCTCAAAGAATATTGTCCTTCTTACAAAGATTTGTGGAATAGTCATCAGATTATTTCTTAAAATAATTTTGTAATTCAAGTGTTTTATTTCGGTTCAAATTCCAGTAGAAGATACAAACTTTGATCAGAAAATACATAAATATTGCCTGCTTCATGTATACAAGTGGTTCATATATTTAATACAATGTATGCTGAAGAAAGATTAAAAAAGCAATGTAACAAACATGAAAAACCAAAATGACAGCCTGTTGCAATATCACTTATCAGTCCATTATACTTATTTAAATTTCCAATCTGCAAAAGTTCCATATAATAATTATATTAATTAAAAGAATAATGTAAAATCAATCAATATTTAAGACTATCCTGGGTTAGGTTATATATGTGTCCATAGACATCTACAGGTGAGATGCGATGCATTTTCCTATCATTCAAGTTTAGACAGAAGAAAGTTGAGAAGAAAAAAAATATTATGCTTAGAGTATCCACAATAAACAAAGGATTTTTCTAAAGCCTTAATTATGTGACCAAGCACTTGTATGCTGTTGTTCTTTGACCTGAATAAAGCATGTTATATTAACAGAATATCTGTCAAAATAAAAGCATAATACTCATGTTCATACATGCTTTATATGGTTGTAGCCCAACACTTGAGAACAAGAGAATTCTACAAATGAGTTCTCTGTATCCCTAGCTGGCATAGTGACGTAAAATCAAGCAAACAAACAAAGAGATTTTTATATTAGCAGTTTCTTTTCTATCTAGAAAAACAGGTCCAAGATAACTTTTCAATGAAACATGTCTGACCTACAGGGTAACAGACCAATATCTTAACATCAGTGCAAGAAAGGATTGCTATTACTTCCTCTTGAAAACACTTGTTAAATGATAAAACCCCCAAATATGATTAACCAATGCACCGTTTATCTAATCAAGAAATTGTAATGGCTGACATAAGCATGACCTTGTCTGGATAAAGCTCAGACTGTGTTGTAGAGCCATAAAACTTCACTAGTAGCGATAGCCAAATCAAACCAGTTTTATAAAAAATACATTTTCATGAAAGATGTACATTTCTACACGACAGATGTAAATGATTATAAACGGTTCAGTGTGGAAAAATTTTGTTTTGATCAAATCCTGACTAGCCTTTGACAAAAAACTGCATATAAAATCACAAATCTAAATAAACCTCTGCATTGCCTTATTATGTAAAGTTAAGGGGTTGAAAATAGTCCAGATCTGAGATGTTTAACATCTAGTACAGACTGATTGAGCAGTCCGGATGACACATCACTTGAACAGATAAAAACAGTCTGACCAGTATCAGTCATAAAACATGTGGTAGAATCTACATAATAAGTGTCAGTTATCAAATATAAACAACTCTGATTGGAAAACAAGAGCACACATGACATAAACAATATGTCAACTACTCGAGGACATTCATTTATTCATAACAATTTCTCAATAATTTGCAGTTCAAAGGGACAGGCATTCATTGAATATCATTCCACAATCATTTGTACATACTCATAACATATAACATGGTATAAACCTAATGCTACAATGTGTTAGAAAAAAGTATACATGTGTGATGTCAGGTTTTGCCTCTCAATCTGAACTTAAAATATTAAAAAAAGAAAAAGGCCTTTTTTCCTTGGGATTTCATCCTTGTCTTACCAATATGAAAAGAAACTGCTTCCTTTAGATGGATCCGGTAATATATCCTTGTAGTGAAACACATGATATGAAACAAAAAGTTTGTATTCCTGCATCATTCTAGTATTTCTACAGCTTCAAACAGAAGATCTGTATTCGAATCAAAATTTGAACAGAATGTGGTATTACAGAAGCAAGCATCCATCACAGTTTCCCCCCTTCTCCTGTAGCAGCCTTTCACACTTTAAGTTCCAATCTGTATCAATCTATCGAAGTGCCATTGTTCTCCTCCTGCAATGAATAAAACACCAACAATAAAACATTTAAATCATAAAATGTCATATATTCAATTTATAAAAGTATACACCAAATATCGCATGAAGAATGGAAATGTCAAAAATGTTTTAACTGGCCACTACTGACTCCATAAATCTTATAGCTAAGCACTATTAGCAAAGTGTGATTGTTTTGTTCATGCTGAAAATCTAAATTAATTTTTTAAATAAAACTTCAAACAAAAACATAGCCATGTGGGTGGCACCAAACACTCATCCGAACAAAGTTAATTAAATACAACAATAAGTAGGGGTAGGGTGGGGAAAAACTCTTGAGAGATTGTGCTGGAAGTATACCCCAAAATAACTGTTCTTAACCAGGAAAAAAATAATTCTTGGTCCATGAAGATCATATTTTTAAATAGAGCAATGTAAGTTGCTCTACATAGCCATCTGATGATGGTGAATAGTTATTAAAAGTTTCAAAGCAATAGCTCTTTTGGTTCATCAAAGAGATAAAACTTTGTTAAGAAACAAGAACTTCTAAGTCAAAAAAGGCCAACATTTTCTGCAAAATGCAAAATAGAGTTAATTTACTTGCTTCACACAATTATCTTATGATAGTTATTGAGTAATTTGAATTTTAAAGCAAAGCTTTGATGGTTTACCACTAAAGCAGACCTAAACAGAAAACTTTCCCAAGAAACAATATACAGTCTGGACTCGATAGTTCGAAGTCGTCAGGACTGACCATTTGTTTTCGAACTACCTGAATTTCCATGTATTGCAATTTGCATTGCATGATATTTATATATGTAGTGTAATTAACTTTATTTTGTCTTTATTCAGCATGAAAAAGATGTCCCCTTCTTCATGATGTTCCTTAAAAAGAACAGCCAATGAATTAATTTGTTCTGATTATGTTCAGTGTGAAGACAAATAAACTTTACAAGACTTTTATTTGTTTGTACCCTATTTTTTATCCCAGTCTCATAGCATGCATTTCTTGATGGTGTACGTTAAGACAACTCTTATCATCCTAATTACACTTCGTTATATCTTTGTAACTGTAACTTTTACAATACACGGAAATGGAAAGAACAGCATAATTCAGTAAATGTTTACATTTCATTTCAATAAATTTTGTTTTTGTTTTGTTTTGGAAATTAACGTCACTTTAACAGTATTTCAGTCATATCGCAACGTCCAGCTCATTACAGGTGGTGGAAGACCCCGGGGGACCTCTGCACACTATATCAGGCACAGAGTGCACCCAGGTAGAACCACCGACCTACCGCAAGCCAGCTTGAATGCTTCCTCACTTGTGCCCAGACCGGGATTCGAACCCACAGTGGTGAGGGGCTGAGAGATTGCAAGTCAACGACTATAACCACTCGGCCACAGAGGCCTCCTAATTTAAATAAATAAACAATAAATAATTATATAAATAAGTCCATGAAGAAAAAAACACAGAACAGTTCACTAAAAGCGGAGCACATAACAATTTCAGAACATGTTTGTGGCTTCTAACATACTGCACCTAGAATCACATAGTTCCGAGTGAAACATGTCTTGTTATGTTTTAAAAAATAAAATGTCTCCAAAATGTTTTTTTTTAAAAACATCATGAACTATCTTTAATAGGAGCATGCGTTCATATCATTATCATAATTCTTTTAATTACGTGTAATCAAATTTCACATTCTGCACAGGTGGATGTTTCATTCATTAATCCTGTTGTTATAGGTATAGCATGATAGTCACAAACAATAAGTTTTCACACGTCGCCGCTACCTGCAAACAAATGGCAGTCAAACCGATGTTGGGGAAAATTTGAAGAGGTGTGAAAAACATGATTTTGAACGACATGGTCAGATTTACATGAAATTTTCATTGTAAAAGCTTTGATAACTTGATAGAACTATATATGTGTCCACAGGACACAGATGCCCCCACTACCACAGTTTCAAAAATGTGGGGATGGCTGCACGTATCAACGGACAAAGGCAAAACTATATGGGTCCCCTTTTTAGTAATGGGGGCTTAAAAATGGATCTAAACATGAAAATTAACACAGAAATATTAATTCCCAAGTCCAACAAGGCCCATAAAACTTGTAAAATACCAGCCAGATTTATATAAATTGTTTTACATTGTCATCTCATAATAGTGAATAATTTCACAGCAATAGCTTTGACTTCAACATAAAACTTACCTAGTTTTTGATGTCTTATTATCATATTCTGAACCTTGCCTAGAGAGACTACCAAGACAAACATTCTGACCAAATCTCATGAATTTCTTACAAACAAGAGGGCCATGATGGCCCTAGAGGCGCTCACCTGAATATGATAGCCTTAACCCCTGTAAGCCATTTTTTTTTTTTACTGATCAAAATAATTTGAACAGTCCTTTGGGAGGGTCATCTAAGGAACATTTATGCCAAAAAAATTTCAAATCTGTCAGCTAAGTCTTGGAGAAGAAGATTTTTAAAGTTTTCACTATATACATATACTGAAAACTGAC
>JAULCC010060201.1:0-14839 GCA_032358795.1 Nuttallia obscurata | reverse complement strand
AATCATTATACTCTGTTCATTGTATCACGTGGCAAGAAACATGTTTTGTTTACGCTACATAATAAAATTTGTTGAATTTGAATTTTGTTTGTTGTATTTCGTAAGAAACTTCCAGTTACACTAGTAGACATCATGATACGGTTCAGTAACTCTGCCATGCTAATTGATCTTCTTGATGTATGTAGGAGGAGTGTTCTTAATGCACGTATGAGGAGTGTTCTTAATGCATGTATGAAGACTATTCATGTTATAGGTATACGTTTTATACCACTACATGTATATATTTGATCATATATAAATTATAAGATAATATGTTTAAACCATCAAGAGGACATTGAACGAGGCATTACGTTCCGAAAAACCCTATTGGCCACATCATCATAAAATAATTTCGGATTAAGTGCCCAACATGTTAGACATAGTTAAATGCATAGACCAATTTTAAAACCATAGATTATACCATTTGTTGATTGCACAAGTTAACATATAGCTCCGCAGGTCTTTGAATTGTACTATGCACACACACATAGATAGCGTGATTGATATTTAAGCCCCAACAACAACAACAACAACAAAGAAACAAAACAAATACAAAACAAAACACAAACAAAAGATCTTGAAAACAATATGTTTATGCTTTACAGACACAGTAATACAAATACATGTACTTTGATATACAATCTATAACGAATGTGAAAACAATGTTTAGACTTCACCGATTCTCTTGTAATGACTTTAATCGTTGCTCTTTGCTACATAATTGTCACGTGGCTGATTTAAATGTTTTGTCAATATTGATTGAATCACAGTGTTGACACGTTTTAGTCGTAAGAGTGATATTATTGCCATGTTCAATGAAATAAATTGATTTAACGGTTGTCTGTATCCCTAAAAATTAATTTAAATGATTCAAGAGCTAAGACACGTGTATTGTAAACTTCGAACCAAATTATAGAACACGCTGCTATTAGATCTCATTTTGCTTCTCTTTAAGCTTTTCATGACATCTTCAGTAACTTCTCTACATTTTCAGCTTACACAGGTAAATTGATGATAGATTTATTTCAAAGTCTTGGGCTATAGTAATATATGAAGAAATTAACTATTTCCAATATAACAAAAAAGAGTAAGATACCAATAGGCTAAGTAAAAGATTGCCTATATAGATAAAAAAATATAACGCCGATTAAATCTTAGAAAAAAGAAAACTCAAACAAATATTCCGATATTTATATAAGAAAACGCGTTAGATATGAAGAAAAATTAAACTATTTGTTACACAATTTTTTTTCTATTGATATGTAATAGCTATTTTGCACTTGAGAGAACTTTTGAGTGCTTACATAATTTTATAGTAACCATATTGCGTGGTAAAAGGCATTTCACTTTGCCGATTTCCTAAATAAACTTGTTTCGAGTTGATAGTTTAGTTAGGCGAGTTATTGTTGATCTTTGATGATCTTTACTTGTGTTTTTCACGCGTAAACGCTGAAACATGCTTCATCGTCGGACCAGATCAGGAGAAAGGTGGGCTTGTTTACCTACGGAAAACGTCTAAGGTAATCCAGGCATTTGTAAAATATTTTTATTATGGCAATGTGCTAGTTCCAGCCAGTGCTACAAAGGAGAAATCAAGCAAATTGGAAATATCACCTGCGAGTTAAATACTGATGTAAAAATTCTGTATGAAACAATAGGTATGTTTGAATAGTGAATCTAACCTCCATTAGTAAAATATCGGATTTTGTAAAAGTTTCCTCCTAAGTGGCTTTTATAGAGATTTTGTTTTCAAAATGACCAGTCAGTAAATATGTCATGTTGAATACTTTATCGATCTTCGTCAGATTGTATTGTCCTAATAGAGTTTAGCGTATTGCAGGGCACGAATCCATGACACACACATATTTAAATCCTATATATGATAAGAACAATGTTAAAATGCAGCTAAAACCCAAGTAAAAACCACAATTTGTTAGTAAAAATCAATAACCATACTATTTTACGTATTAAATATTGTCCGCTGTAGCTGAAACAAAAAAGAACCATTGTGTTACGGTTTTAAAAACAATTCTGCTTCTGTACTAATTTCAATGATCTACCAGGTTTTTTGGAAAAAATAACATGGAATTTTTACCGTGCCGATACATTTAATCATCACAGAGATCCTTTAAAACGATTTACCACTTTCAGTTTTGAGAAGACGTATAAATAAGGCAAGCGTCTGTTTACTGAAACTCACCAATTAAGTGGGAACTGTTTGATAACTCGAGTCAGACATAGTTGATGTTTATCTGTTAAAGCATAATTGTTTGACTTAAACCAATCATCTTCTCATCATGTTAATTATATCTGAGGCTATCATCAATCCAAATACGACAACGATACAAAATGTTCCTATAATTCCCATACTCTTGGAGCTTGTCCTGTTGTCCTCAGCCGACGTTTTCTTTCTTTTCACAGCCGATAGTTTTGTTTTATCTATAGTGAGGTTAGCTATAATGGCATCAAGATCTTCTTGTTCGACTTCTTGACGAAAAACCTGACTGCAAAGGCATAAACATGTACCGTTGGCTTGGGTTGTCGAGGCAATCACTACATCTGAAGCTGAAGCAGCATTTAATTGTGTTGTTATACTTGTGGTGGCAGAAAGAATAGAAGTTGCTGTATTCGTTAGGTTCGTCGAAGATAACGTCGTAGTTCCTGCAGTTGTAGAAAGCGTCCTTTCAATTGAAGTAGCTGTGGAGGGCAAACTTGTATCTGTTATAATGGGAGTGGGTAAACTTGTTGTACCTGTCGTAGTACTGGAGTGTAAACGTGTAGTACCTGCTGTAGAAGAGGAGGTGGAGCTTGTTGTATCTGCTGCAGTAGTGGATGGTAAACCTGTATTTGCTGCAGTAGTGGAGGGTAAACTTGAATTATCTGCTGCAGTATTAGAGGGTAAACTTGTTGTACCTGCCGTAGAAGTGAATGTTAAACTTGTAGTACCTGCTGAAGAAGTGGAAGGTAAACTAGTTGTATCTGCTGTAGAAGTGGATGGTAAACTGGTACTGTCTGCTGTAGAAGTGGAGGGTAAACTGGTGCTATCTGCTGTAGAAGTGGAGGGTAAACTGGTACTACCTGCTGTAGAAGTGGAGGGTAAACTGGTACTACCTGCTGTAGAAGTGGAGGGTAAACTAGTGGTACCTGCTGTAGAAGTGGATTGTAAACTAGTGGTACCTGTTGTAGAAGTGGATGTTGAAATTGTTGTTTCTGCTGTAGAAACAGAAGGTAGACTTGTTGTACCTGCTGTAGGAGTGGAGGGTAAACTAGTGGTACCTGCTGTAGAAGTGGAGGGTAAACTGGTACTATCTGCTGTAGAAGTTGAGGGTAAACTAGTGGTACCTGCTGTAGAAGTTGAGGGTAAACTAGTGGTACCTGCTGTAGAAGTGAAGGGTAAACTTGTTGTACCTGCCGTAGAAATGGAGGGTAAACTAGTGGTACCTGCTGTTGTAGTGGAGAGTAAACTTATTCCTGCTGTAGAAGTTGATGTTGAAATTGTTGTTCCTGCTGTAGAAAAAGAAGGTAGACTTGTTGTACCTGATGTAGTTGTGGAGGGTAAACTTGTTGTACCTGCTGTTGTTGTGGAGGGTGAACTGGTTTCTGTTGCAGTAGTGGAGGGTAAACTTGTTTTTGATGTAGTAGTTGAGGATAAAACAGTTGTTGTAGATTGCTGTATTTCTGGTTCTGGAACAATATACAAGAGTAAATTGGTATGCTTATTAATGCAACACATATATGTCTGAATCGGCATTATTTGAATTGACTCTACTTAGTAAAGGCGTTAATTACTTTGTAACACAAAAGCTGTTTTAGTTCTGTAGCTTATTAGTAATGTGTGTACCTGAAAATTGATAGTCGGCTGATATGATTGTAATAAAAATTGATGTGTTATGAAAAAAGTAATGAATACTTTCTTTTTTATTCTTTATATCACTTGTTTCCAACATTTTAGAGCAAAACATTAGTAAAAAACCCAACTCCACCTACCATTGTCATAGCTTGACTTAAATCAAACGTTACAGATATATGCTTTTGTGAACCTTTAGCTTGTTTACAGAAAGGAATGTGCAAAATTATCAGGTATAGATAAACATGTAAAGTTTGGGTGCTATCAGCTTGATTTACAGCATGCGGCATAGTTTCAGGACACATGGAGTTCACCATATCGATGATACTAAAACAACAATATTCGGAATGCGCTTTTATGTCACCTTTTACCCACTTACTCTATGTTTTCAGCCGTTCTTACAGTTAAGCAATGTAGAAAGATATAGAAGAATGTGTTCTCTTATTTTTAAAAACCGAGATTTGCTTAAGACGAAGATCAAAGGGCTGAACCAGATAAAGCTTGTGCTTGCATTGCAGTATGTATATGTAGTACTGCATTAATCGAAGGGATCATAGTTTGTCGACTGACTTCGAAATACCGAGTTTCAACTGTACGCGAAAACTTACCTCCACTGAGACACTGGTTGGTGCCATTTAAAAGTACGTAACATTCACCAGCAGGTTCTCCTGCGTTCTGTGTGTAGGACCCCTGGAATTCCATGTCTTCAGTGTATGGCGCTTGCAATGCATATTGGTTCTGTACACACACCCAAAGATTAGATGGACTAGTGTCAAGCACAATCCCATGGTAGGCCTAGTAACAGTGATACGGAATACAATAGGTAAGATTAGATAGAATAGTGTCAAGGGCAATCCCATGGTAGGCCTAGTAACAGTGATACGGAATACAATACTAGGTAATATCAGATAGAATTGTGTCAAGGGCTATCCCATGGTAGGCCTAGTAACAGTGATACGGAATACAATAGGTAAAATTAGATAGAATAGTGTCAAGCACAATCCATGGTAGGCCTAGTAACAGTGGTACGGAATACAATACTAGGTAATATCAGATAGAATAGTGTCAAGGGCAATCCCATGGTAGGCCTAGTAACAGTGATACGGAATACAAAACTAGGAAATATTAGATAGAATAGTGTCAAGCACAATCCCATGGTAGGCCTAGTAACAGTGATACGGAATACAATAGGTTAAATACAATAGAATAGTGTCAAGGGCAATCCCATGATTGGCCTAGTAACAGTGATACGGAATACAATAGGTAAAATTAGATAGAATAGTTTCAAGCACAATCCCATGGTAGGCCTAGTAACAGTGATACGGAATACAATAGGTAAAATTAGATAGAATAGTGTCAAGGGCAATCCCATGATTGGCCTAGTAACAGTGATACGGAATACAATAGGTAAAATACAATAGAATAGTGTCAAGGGCAATCCTATGGTAGGTATGATTACAAATAAAAATGTATTTTTACAAACAAAGGAGACAAGACGATGAAACAAGATTGCAGCGATTAAAGAATGACAGAATGGCACATATAGAACAAATGATTTCGAATTCAGAATGTAAGATAACGAAAAAAAAATAAAATGACCACAGACCAATAATGCGATATAACGAATATCGAAGGTACGGGCATAAACCTATAAAATATTTTAACAAATAAAGAAGGAAACATAAAAGAAGATTTCATGAAAAGAATAAAGAAGACAAGCTAACGGATATAGAAGATATATAAACCATTAAAGATGGTGTAACCAAATAAAGAATGAATGATTAAAGTTTAAAAAGGTAAAATGACGAGTAAAGAAGGGAATATAACGAAATGGAAATGTATGAAAACGAATATGAAGGGTGAGATAACACAAAAAGGAAGAAAATTCCCATTATTGGGTATCACGTTTACATTACCAACTAATAAAGAAGACAATATAGCAAACAGAGTAGGTAAAATAACGAATAAAGGATGACTGACAATTAAAACATGAATATAGAAGATAACATTGAATACATTGACATTTAAATAAGACGTTAACTATGCTTACATTAAAAAAGATAAAATAATTTATTATTGCGAATTAAGAATGTTACATGGTAAAGAATATATAATTACGAATGTAAATGTTAAACTTTCGAACAGCAATGTAATATGTTAAATAGACAACGGTTCATAAAAAGACGGTCGAAGGTAAGATAATGCAAAAAGGTGTGATCGCATATAAAGAAGGTAATTTGTTAACAACGAGTAAAGAATGTGAATGTTTACATTGACAATAAATTAAGGTATATGTCCTTAAAGGTCAATATTTTAGAAACGCAAAATTGCTTTAATGCTTCATTCTTTACCCTATCAAGATATCCAGGCCTAGTTAACGAAATTATAGTTGATTTTACCTATTCTTTAAAAAAGATGTATATACATTTACACTGAAAAGATGTTCTAACCGATCAGTAGTTAAATCCATTTTTCGAAAAATCTATGAAACATCCAAATTAAGGGTAATCTTTTTTAGATGAAATTCAGAAAGTAGCCGTTGCATAGATTACAATGATTTTTGTACTTTCATAGAAAAGAAAATGATCTTGAATATGCATACACCTTTTTCCTCTATATACCTCAATAATTATTGTCGTCTGCTTTAAGAAATGATTACTGATCGGTTAGAACATCAATTCAGTGTATGTATACTACTCAAAATTTGCAAAGGATCACTTTTTTTTGTGTTTTTTTTTGTGTTTTTTTTGTTTTGCGTGCGGACTTCACGGACAGACCGGCCAGGGGTTTGGAGAAGTCCAAATGAACGCTTAGCTTCAGCATGCCTTGCAGAGCACGACCGTTTTGGTGGGGGTTCAGTGATGGTGTGGGCGGGAATTAGCGCTCAGGGGAAAACGGACCTACACGTCATTGAAAACGGTACTCTGACGGCAGTAAGGTACGTCAATGAAATCTTAGACGTCTATGTACGCACGTACGCTGGCAGAGTCAGCCCTAATTTCATTCTAATGGATGATAACGCCCGTGCACACAGAGTCCATATCACAAACCGATTTCTTGAGGAGGCAACTATAGTCCGCATAGATTGGCCAGCGAGGTCCCCGGATTTAAATCCAATTGAGCATACTTGGGATATGCTGCAGAAAGCCTTTTCTTCACGCCACGTCCAACCAACAACAATTCATGAGCTAAGACATGCACTCGTAGAGGAATGGGCCCAGATTCCTCATCATAAGGTCCGCAGGTACACCAGCAGCATGCGGCGGCGAAGCCAGGCTGTAATTAATGCCTGCGGACACCATACTCGGTATTAAACACCCTACGCAAACCATTTCCTGATTTGCAAGATTTTTTTAATTTCACTATGTCATCTCCAAAATGTTGATTTTCATCCACCGCACTCTTTCCGCGACAGGCACACGTCAAGGAACACTTCCATTGTCATTTTTTTCGTAGAAATCAATTCCGAACTAATTATGTTTAATTCCTTTTTATCAATTTTCATATGTATTGCAAATACACAAAAATAACACACTGTAGAAAAAGTGATCCTTAGCAAATTTTGAGAAGTATATGTACACTCTCAGTTAAAAAATATTACTAAAAGGATATTCCCAGACGTTAGTTTTAACATAATGTTATCACTTATTTATGTAGTTATATCTATGTTTAAAACATTTTTGTGTAGTGAAAACACTATATAGCTAGAATTTAACTTTTCTGAGTGTGTTATAAGTTTTAAGTTCGCGGCTGACACTGGTGGCTACGCGCTGCCCCCGTAATCTGGGTTTTAAATGTTCGAAGTTGTCGGTTAGTACTGTAGTTATTCTCTCTCTTTCATATTTCTATATAATTGTCAACATTGTCTTTAAAATAACATTTTTGCACGCCTGCATGACAAAACTTCACCCTGAGGTTTTGAAGAACTGTATATCGAAATGACTGCGCTAGTTGACAGTCAGTCAGGCTTCATAATCAAATATGCATCGTGAGTAAGTGGATAAGGCATCATCCTTAAGTGCAAGGTGCAAGAGGCCATTGCGGAGGTCTGGCTGATAGTTTAGGTATCATCTTTAAGTGAGGTGTATTATAATAATTGTTGTTCTTGTGTTTCAAGTATGATGCTACGTCTTACGTCTAGATAGAAAAGGAATTTTTTAGTCTAAGTACATAATGTGATTCTAATTAATACTCAAATCGTCGTTCTCAAAATAAACAATCAACATTATCGAATAAAAAAAAGCAGAAGTATAATTAGCAAAAGAATGATCACTGTTGTTATATTCCATATTTGGAAATTTTATTGCATTTTACATTTGTTTGCACCATCAGAAGAATAAAAAATAAACAGAGTTGAAAAACTTTACCAAAAACCAAAAAGTGAGGTCTAAGGGAGGTCCTTACGGCGGCGTGTCTGGTGGTTAAGGCACCTTCTACGAAATGCAGGTTGCAGGAAGCCCTTGTTAGGGGCTTGTCTGGTGGTCAAAGCATTCTCTGCAAGAGCTAGAAGCCCTTTCGGGGGCTTGTTTGGTGGTTAAGGCATTCTCTTTAAGTGGTTGTGCTGGAGGCCATTTCGGGGGCTTGTCTAGGGTAAAAAGATTCAATTCAAGAGCGGGAGACCCTTGCGGGAACTTGTCTGGTGTTAAAAGCATCATCTTCAATAAGGGAATACTATTATAGGGGCGTGTGCGGTAGTAAAAGTATCCGCTTCAAGTGCGGGACAGTTTAAGTATCCTCCTGAAGTGAGGTGGGCCCTTGGGGGTGGGTGGGGGTGGGGGCTTGTCTGATGTGAGAACTTAAATCAGCAGTGTATTACATAATGGTCATGAGCCGCTTACATGTCGGATGCCTGACAATACGGGTATTTTGAAGTTATGGTTGTCTCGAGAATCGTCTCAGAAGCCTAACAGGGTTTATTAGTGTACCTACGATTAGAAAGCCGCGAGTAAACTATACTTGCATGTTGCAAATTTTCTGAAAACTTTAAATGCTGTATATCATACAACTTACATTAAAAACAGTAACTGGCTTGTCAAATGTTATGTTGATTGTCCAAGACGTCACCCCTCCTTCCACGTAGAACACACACGTCCCGTCCCAGGTATAAGGATACCCCCAACCAGGGGTTTTTATTGTATGTGGAAAACTTTGACAATGCTGTACCAGAAAGCGTGATAAACTGAAACGTTCAATATCAGATGTGGTAAATATTACACATTTTGACTATTCCAGTATATTAGACCTGTATCACGTTTAGACTATACAAACTTTTATATCTCTATTTAAGAAGTTTAATTATTAGTACTTCTTGTATTTTCTATTCGTTCAAAAAATAAATAACGTAGAAACATGTTTTGATTACTCCCTCATAAATAATCATAAATGCGATGCAGATCTAAAGTCGTAAGGTTACACTTTCTCAGAACAGCTTTAGAAATAAAAATAAATCACAATGAAAAAAAAAGAAAGATTTGATATCACTCACTCATTGACTGTGATGGAAGTTTTTATTGAGAAGCAGTTAATTAGCCTCCGAATATTTCACAAATTGATACCTTTGTTTCAGTTACATAAACACAATGTTACTATATTATTATTTTATGGTTTAGAGTTTATATATACAGTAATACTATATGTTTTCAAGCTAATTAACACTTTTGTACTATATAACATGGTTTCAAGTTAATTAACACAGACATGTAATATGATTTCAAGTTCACACAATAATGCTATATTGTATGGTTTCAAAGGAATAAACTCTATGGTGCTGTATTATATGGTTTCAAGTGAATAAACATAATGATTATAAATCATATGGTTTCAAATTAATGAACACAGTCATACTATATTACATGGTTTCAAGTTTATAAAGAAAACCATACCTTGTTATTCGGTTTCAGTTTAATAAACACATTAATGCTATATCATATGGTTTCAAGTCAACTAACACAGTGATATTATATTTCATGATTTTAGTTTATTAACACAATGATAAATATTATATGGTTTCAAGTCTATAAACCCAATAATACTATACTACATGTATATGGTTTCAAGTAAATAAAACACATCAGGTCTTTTTATATGGTTTTAAGTTAATGAAAGAAATGCTATACCATATGGTTTTAAGTTGATACACACATTAATACTATACTAAATATTTTCAAGTTAATAAATGCAGCAAATCTGTAATTGATGGTTTAAAGTAAAACAAACATAGTGATGCTATATTGAATGGTTTCAAGTTAATAAACACAATAAAGTGTTATATATGGTTTCAAGTCAATAAACACAGTAATGCTCTATTATATGGTTTCAAGTTAATTAAAGCACTAAAACTATACTTTATGTTCAAAAGTTACTATATTATATAGCAAAGTGATACTTTATTATATAGCTTCAAGTTTATAAACTAAGTATTACTATAAATATGGTTTAAAGTTAATTAACACAATGATTAATATTATATGGTTTCAAGTTGATATTAAACACAATAATACTACATGTTTATTACATGGCTTTAGGTATATAAACACAATGGTGGTTTAAATTAAACAAACACAATGATGTTTTACCACATGGTTTAAATCTAAAACACTTTATTATATGATTTCAAGATGATAAACACATCAATGCGTTTTTATCTGGTTTTAGGTTTATAAACACACCAGTGATTTTTATAGTGTTTCAAGATAATAAACACAGTGATACTATAATATATGGTTTCAAATAAATAAATAAACCAGTGCGTTTCATATGGTTTAAAGTTAATACAAACACCCGTGCTTTTTATATTGTTTCAAGGTGATAGACGTAGTGGTACCAAACTATATGGTTTTAAGTTAATGAATACACCTGATTTTTATATGCTTTCAAGTTAATAAACACAGTGATACTATATCATATAGTGTCAAGTTAATAAATACAGCTGTTTTATATGGTCTCAAGTTAATAAACTCAGTGATGCTTAACTATCAGGTTTGAAGTTTACATGCATAAATTCACCTGTTTATATGGTTTAAAGTAAATAAACACAGTGATACTATATCATATGGTTTTAAGTTTGTTTGTTTGTTTGATTGACGTCATTTTCTGCCAGCTAGGGATAATGGACGTCCCAGAGAGAGGGAAGCGGATACACAGGACTCTTCTGTAGAGAAGTATGGTTCTTTAACGTGACCATTGAATAGCACTGTTTATGTGGGGGCTGAACCCCGCCGGGTCACTTTATCCTGACACCGACAAACCAGTCGTAATGCTAACCCTAAAACCTAAGCGTCATGGGGGGGGGGGAAGCCAGTACTACCATTTTAAAAGTCTTTGATATGAACCGGTCAGGGATCGAACCCGCGACCTCCCGCGCCGAAAGCGGACGCTCTGCCACTTGAGCTAACCGTTTTCAAATTAATAAACAGAGTGATACTGTATCATATGGTTTCAATTCCAATCATTCATGAGCACGAATGCAATATTCTATATATAAAATTACGACCTAAAACAGGTAAAGGTGTCAAATGAATACACAAACTTATCTACACTATATAAAACTGCTAATTTTAACGCCATCTGATGGCATTGTTGCCGAAGTGACGTCATCGTGGTGTCAAGTTTATTCAGGTGCTTTGAAGATTTTCAAATATCGTGGCGTCACATATATTACAATAATCACTAGTGAATATCAACCCGTGGATGTCGAAAAATATGTAATGGCGTGATTTCACGCTGGCGCCGTTAGTTATGTTATTATATACTATATGATTTCAAGTTAATAAACGCACCAGTGCTTTTGTCCGGTTTCAATTAATAAACACAGTGATACTATACTATATGGTTCAATTTAATAAATACACCAGTACTTTTAAATGATTTCAAGTAAATAAACACAGCCATGTTTTTTATATGTTTTCAAGTTATAAAACACAGTGATACTTATTTTATGGTTTCAAGCTTTTTATATTGTTTCAATTTAATAAACTCCCCTTTGATTTTTATATGGTTTCATGGTAATAAACACAGTGATACGTTATTTTATGGTAGAAGTTTATTTAGCACATTGATACTCTATTTCGTGGCTTCAAATGTTTAGTACATACTTTTACCTATTTATGAGTTCCTTGTCCTGTAGTGACATCTAAATAATAAAATAACGTATAATATTTTCCCGTTGTTGAAAAAAGCATTATAATCGTCATGTTTATTAAAATGAAACTGCATAAGATAAACTGTTACAGGATAATCTTAATTACAAAAGTCTATGAATATCTTGGTCAACGGGATCTACACATATCTTGAATATGAACCCATTCTCATTCTCAGAAATATATGAATGTGATTGATTAAAAAAATCACAATTATCAACTTCAACTAATGAAATACAATACAGTTTAGGATATGACAGGGGGCCTCCTTGACCGAGTGGTTATAGTCGTTGACTTGCAATCTCTCAGCCCCTCACCACTGTGGGTTCGAATCCCAGACCTGGCTTGCAGTAGGTCGGTGGTTCTACCCGGGTGCACTCTCTGCCTGAAAAACTGTACAGAGGTCTCCCGGGGTCTTCCTCCTACTGTGATGAGCTGGACGTCGCGATATGACTGAAATACTGTTAAAGCGACGTTAAATTCCAAAAAAACAAACAAACAAAAACATAAAAGATGACAGAAGTCGGTCCTCTTGAAAGTTTTCATGTTCATGGTTTGTTAAAAGTAACAAAATGCAAATTTTAGCTGACAATTATTATCATTGTTTTACCTTTACTTTTAGACATGATAATTACATCGCATCTCATCCACTCCTCTTAGGATTCTTTATGATCATACATTACAATTTCATGCCAAAAACATTTAATTTAATCTTATAGTTATCGAGGATCCATACTTACATAATCAAAATTGTCCTCGATGGCGTCATTTTCACTTATTCCGTAAATAATCTGACGATATGAGACTTGTAGCATCTAAACAATACGGTATTCCTACGATGACTCTATTTTCTAAAAACATTGGAAATTGCAAACATGTCTTTTACTATTTGGCCTCATTCATTGCCGCATTGCCGTCATTTCATATTTGCTCACGCTGTTTAAAGATTATAGTCAATGTAAAACCTTTACAAAATACTATACACCTCAAACAAGGCTTGTTTCTGATTTTTACGCTGTATCACAAGGACCATAAGAGCTTACGGCATTAACATGTTTACCTTTCCCTACAAAACCTATGAAAGGAGCAAATATGCCAGATACTAATAACATTGTCGTACTTATTGACTCCTTTGATCGAGAAAGCAGGGAAACAGTTTGCATTGATCGACGAGATTTCAATCTGTCTCATCAGAATTATCCGAGCAGTCTATATTGTAGTTTTCTTGATTTACTTTTTAAATTGATTATGTTGTAGACCGTAAAACATTTCACTTTCGTCGATGACGAAGCAAATAGTTTGTATTGATTCGTTTTACTGTTGAGTCTGTCCTCAAAACTCCACATGACGTTCGTTACAATACACCACAGGCCAAAGTTAGAAGTGTCGTAAGCTTTTTGCCAACGATATCTAACAGTCTCTGAACATTCTGAATTCCATTGGGTGGTGGGGATTTGTAGGGAGCTTTAGCGTTTTAATAAAATTTAACGAACAACAATTTTAGAGAAAAATGTTTAATTGCAATTTTAGGAATCCTAAAATAAAGTACGACTTTCCACAAATAAAGGTTGCAGAAATCAAGATGTTTTGGTTTTGTTATATTTATTATTTCTAATGGAGGGATTATAAAGAAAAACAATCACTGTACACTTATGCGATGTATAAAAGAGATTGTTTTATATATTCGTATAGTAAATATGAACTATTTAGGCTTACCTGTAAAAAGGCAATACAGTAGGGTAAAACTAATAAATATCGTTCTGTCATATTGTATTCGACACATGTGTATTCCTCCTCAATGAAAGTAACATGAATGGTCATAGATTTATAACGTGAATGGCCATATATTTATAACGTGGATGGTCATATATTTATAACGTGAATGGTCATATATTTATAACGTAAATGGTCATATATTTATAACGTAAATGGTCATAAATTTATAACGTAAATGGTCATAAATTTATAGCGTGAATGGTCATAGATTTATAAGGTGAATGGTCATATATTGATAACGTGAATGGTCATAGATTTATAACGTGATTTGTCATAGATTTATTACGTAAATGGTCATAGATTTATAACGTAAATGGTCATATATTTATAACGTAAATGGTCATAAATTTATAGCGTGAATGGTCATAGATTTATAAGGTGAATGGTCATATATTGACAACGTGAATGGTCATAGATTTATAACGTGATTTGTCATAGATTTATAACGTAAATGGTCATAGATTTATAACGTAAATGGTCATAGATTGATAACGTAAATGTTCAAAGATTTATAACGTGAATGGTCATAGATTTATAACGTGAATGATCATAGATTTATATCTGATCTAGTATTTGCTAATTTACACTGGAACAGAAGCACCGGCTTTACTGATTATCTTACCCGTGATATTTTGATGTAACATATTTAAAGTGCAATGAGAAACTGTACAGTCGAAGTAACAAGGACAATACTTGTCACATTTTGCTAAAATACTGGTATGGGGTTACACGTGACAGATATTCTAAAAAGATGATTTCATCAGGTTCTACATAATTTAAGATATTAAATTAAACCAAAGTTTTGTTGCTTTAGACAATGTTCGGTACCAGTCTATGTTATTAAACAAAACTTTTGGTCCTTTAGACACTGTCGGGACTTAATTTCATGGGGTATTTGTTAGGCATTATGGGTTGTGAACACATTATATCGACCAAATCACTACGCAAAACCAGCGAGTTTAAATTTGATGTCTCATATTCATACTCAAAGAAAGCGTCACTTCCAAAATCATAAGAAATGGAAGATTTCTGACCATGT